>OY390725.1:1341762-1460291 GCA_959613375.1 Heteropelma amictum
AGTTTCGATGTACACATCGATCCAACGGCTGGATATAGTATTATTCAGTTTTTTCTTGTTTTTTCTACATTACAACAATATGTGAAGTGTAAAGTTTGTAACAAAGATGTTTCTTTTACAAAGTACGGTCAGCGAGGACTCGGTTTCAAAATTTGTGTGACTTGTGATTGCGGAGAAAAATATATTAACTCATGCCCATTAATCTCAACTGGGTACGAAATCAATCGTCGTTTAGTGTACGTTATGCGTTTGATTGGTGTTGGATTGAGTGGTATCAATACGTTTTGTGGGCTCATGGAACTGGGACATGGAATCAATTCCACCGTTTATTATCAAATACTCAATTCGATCGCCATCGCAGTGCAAAGTGTGTTCGATATAGTGACGAGCAAGTCTGTCAAAGAAGAAAAACTGTTGAACGCTCAACACGGAGAACCCGAAGACGTTTTAACCGTTTCAGGTGACGGTTCCTGGCAGAAAAGAGGATTTTCTTCTCTTATTGGAATCGTGTCATTAATATATAAACACAGTAAAAAAATTGCAGACGTCGTTGTGAAGTCGAGTCACTGCAAAAGCTGTGAATCGAAAAAAGGTATGAAAGACACGATCGAATATGCACAGTGGTATGAAAAGCACAAACTAGTTTGTAGTGCTAATCATTCAGGTAGTTCTGGAAAAATGGAGGTTGACGGTATATGTGAGATGTTTTTGCGATCACTCGAAAAATTTGCTGTGCACTACGGTTTTTACATCGGTGATGGCGACACTAAAACTTTCAAAATATTGTTCGATACAGCACCGTATGGTGAAGACTTTGTGGTTAAGAAGTTGGAGTGCGTATTACACGTTGCGAAAAGAATTTTCAAGCGTGCTAAGGACGCTAAGAAAATTCTTACACAAAAGAGAAAAGCTGCAAAGAAAGACGCTGAAAAACCTTCACCAAAGAAAAAAGCAGCCAAGAAAGTTGTAGTAAAAAAAAAAAAAGTTGTTATAAAAAAAGTTCCTGTCGTAAAAACCCAAGATTTAACAATAAAATTGATGACAGAATTATCAACAAATTACTCATTGGCAATTCGAAGAAACCTGAATTCTGTCGAAGATATGCGCAGGGAGATCTGGGCAGGATACTATCATAAAATTTCAACCGACAGCAACCCACAGCATACGTATTGTTCAGACTCATGGTGCAAGTACAAGAAAGCAGTGAAAAACAATCAGATAGAAACTTTTAAACATCCTCCTGCTCTAGCTGATGATGTTCAAGAGGTTTTGAAACCGATCTATGAAGAACTGACGAAGGACGAGTTACTGGAACGATGCCTCGGAGGAAATACCCAAAATAACAACGAGTGTTTCAACAGCTGTGTCTGGGCAATGGCGCCGAAACACGTTTTTACGGGAAGAAAAACCGTGGAAATTGCTTGCCAAACAGCGGCATGCATTTATAACGAAGGGCTACAACCTGTTTTAAAAATTTTGGAGGTGATGGGTGTCAAACTAGGCCCTATCGCCGTTCAATACGCCGAGAAACGCGACAGTGATCGCGTACGCGTAGGGAACCGCCGCAGCTCTAACGCTTCAAAAGAGACTAGGTCGAGACGAAGGGAAGCTATTTTGGACGAACACACCTTCTACGAAGAATCGGAAGGTCCATTGTATGGAGCAGGCACCGCTGATTAACCCGAGGTAAGGTTTTTTCATGATTTTTCTGCAACCAAAACTTTAAACGCAGTTATCTCAAAACAAGGTTTTTCGGTGCTTTGTTGATGAAATTTCGGAAACTATCCGGCCGATTGTCATGAAATTTGAATGACATATGCTTCATAGTTATGGCTATAGCGCATATCATCAGATTTTTGAAATTTTGATTTTAAGAATTTTTTTTTTACAAAAAACTGCAAAAAAATCGTGGTTTTTTTTTACTTTTTCGAAAAACGTGCGCCATTTTGTTATTTTCGCGAATATCAAAAATCTGATGATATGCGCTGTAGCCACTGACATACTGAATCTAAAACAGTTTTATTTTTTTGTTTCAGACGACCCGTCTCGGAGATACCATCAACAAGCCACGACCATAACATTTTTACACGGGTTTTTCGATGCTACTGATGTATTATAATAATTGTTTAAAAAAATTAAAAAAAATTTTTTTCATGTACTTGAAAGATGTGTTTATTACATAGGATCCGTTTTATCCCATAATTTTAAGCAAAAATCCTCGAAAAAAAATCGCAAAAACAGCCTATTTTTGAGGCGCTTAAAGTGAGAAGATGCCTTAAGGTCTTATTACATGAGTATAGACCCGAAAACAGAATATACCTAAGCAAGGGGTACTACATTAACAAAAGAACACGGCTATTCAATTGTATAGAGTCAGATATACAGGGACCGTCCGAGCGGCGTGAAAGGGATCGCCGGGTACTCTCAGGTAGTCACCTAACGGTCGCCAAAAAATGTAGTTAGACTCGTCCGATCTTTATGAAATTTCGAGATGACATTTTTGAAGATATGTACTTTCAAAATTAAAAAAAAAAAAAAATCGATTTTTTTAAATTTCCAAAGTGAGAAGACGCCTTAATCTCCGTTTAACCTTGAGAATTTCAACAACGTGTTCCTGTCGATTAAAGTGCACGAGGAATACTTTGACCCCCTAAAGGGATGAGATAAAAATTTCCGCTGTTTTTATCTCGTTGTGCGTAGCATCGGGGATACTTTTGTGATAGTTTCGACCCTGATTTCATCGCCGTTCGACCTTGAGAATTTTGACAACGTGTTTGCGTCGGTGGAAATGGACGAAAAATACTTCAACTACCTGAAGGGATAAAATCAAAATTTGCATTGTTTGCACCTCGTTATGCGTAGCATTCGGGATATTTTTGCGGTGATTTTGACCATGATTTTAACCCCGTTTGACCTTGAGAGTTTTGACAAGGTGTTGGCGTCAATAAAAATCAATGAGAAATATTTTAACCACCTGAAGGGATGAAATCAGATTTTTCGCTCTTTGCATCTCGTTCTGCGTAGCATTCGGGATATTTTTGTGGTAATTTCGATCCTGATTTAATCTCCGTTTAACCTTGAGAATTTCAACAACGTGTTCCTGTCAATTAAAGTGAATGAGGAATACTTCGACGCCCTAAAGGGATGAGATCAAAATTGTCGCTGCTTGCATCTCGTTGTGCGTAGCATTCGGGATATTTTTGCGATAGTTTTAACCCTGATTTCATCCCCATTCGACCTTCAGAATTTCGACGATGCGTTCCTGTGGATGAAAGGCGACGAGGACTATTTCAACTGCCCGGAAGGATGAGATGAAAATTTTTGCTGGTGCATCTGTTTGTGCGTAACATTGGGAATATTTTTGCGATAGTTTAGACCTTGATTCCAACCCTCATTATTTTCTCTAATTCCACTGGAATTATTACAAGTTCATTCATATTTTACGATACGTGTATGTGTGCGCACTTTAACGCGAGGCTTTTGTTTGTCACAAAGGTTCCTATCGGTGCCATACATAGCAGATATACCTATGTATATCGCCGGGTCAAGAAAAAAAAGAAAACATAAGACGAATGAAAGTCATACTACAGTCAAGTTAGCTGCGTATCTAGCGTGCCTCGACGCCTACGTCCTGACCTTTTATAATATGCGCTCTCATTGGTCGACTTGTCACGTTAATAACTTGGCCAATTTTGGTCGTACAACATTTTGCCCGAAAGCTTTTTTGCTCGACTCGTCACTCCCTACACCGCTAGATAGGTCTATCTATATAGTTACCTTACACCCTGTATATGTAGTACCCCCACCTGCCACAGTGTCACCACAAATTTTAAAGTTAAAGAAAATTTTTTCCCTACGATGCGGTCCCTCGTACGCTCCTGCGTATGGCCTGCTCGACTCGCGTCGATCTTCAACCTTCATTTTTCAAAGTTATGAACAAACGGGCATCTCATTTGAGGTGCAAGGGCGGGAGGAACTGATGTCTTCGGAAGAGGCGCTTCATACAATCACGATTGAACTTCACTTAGGTAAGTTCGTTTAATCGTTAATTGTATTTTGCGTTTCTTCCTCGAGATCATAGATGTATACGTTTAAAGATAGTTACGGCAGATATATTTATAGTACGCCTTTTTTGTTCCAATTTGATAATAGACTTACAACGATGTTAGCTTTCGCTATAAACGTGATAGAATCATCTCGAATTAAACGCTAATATCTTTTTCGAACAGTTAGTTTGCATTCAAGTTTGTAATACCGCTTCTGCAAATTCCCTGTTTTCCATGGGAACATATAGATCATAAAAACGAACAAAATTCTCTGAGTCTTTTGACCAGCCAGCCATTTTTCGGATTACGTCAGAATTGCCTCCCTGACGTTTTGCCGCTGACGTAGTCGCATGACGGGTGCTATACGCTGAGAACACGTTGGTATCAATACCGTGTTTCGACAAAACTAATCTTATCCACCGACTCAGCGTCTGTATTCCTACTGTTTTATACGGTTTCTTAAAAGAAATAAATAATTTAACCTCTGAACCTCGCGAATCTTTGATTTTTTCTAAATAAGTTAACAGTACTGAGGCCACGCAAATCTGTTTATCGTCATTGAAAAACGACAGTCGTAGAACTTTCGTCGTAGAACGTCGTAGAACTTTCGTCGTAGAACGTCGTAGAACTTTCGTCGTAGAACGTCGTAGAACTTTCTTTGGCCCTGACGTTTTGATTGCATCGGGAATTTTGGTTTCCAATACCCTTTTGGTTCCTCGGTAAATGTTTCTCGTATCAACAAGAGACAGAGTCTGCATTCGATGCCCAGTAGATAATGCCAACAAGGTCACTAATTTTAAGGTTATATTCTCCAAACTGATCACTTCGTTTGGATAAAACGTCGATAAATATTTCAAAACAACCTTAGGGTCCCAAGTCGAATGGTATCTGGGAGCCGCCGGTCTCAACTTTGCTACGCCCTTAAAGAAACGTTGAGTTTTATCGTTTTTCCCCAACTCGGGTCCTTCAATTACCGAAATCGCGGATCTATAGCAGTTTAGCGAACTGTATGAAGCTCCTCTTTCGAATTCTTCCGTGAGAAACAATAAAACCTCTTTTTCGGAACTGCTAAACGGATCAAGTCGTTTGCCAGAACAAAAGAGCCACCATTTTTCGAACCGGAATCTCATTGACAAAACGATGATTTTGATAACGATGCTATTAAGGTCTCCACGGGTTCCACCGGAATATCTCTCCTGATGAAAGCCTCCCGGATAACCTAGCGGCAACCAGCATGAGGCGGTGCCACAAAGGTTGTGTTTCTCTGCAGGGAAGTTGAATCAAATTAACATTTGGTTTGAAAATAATTGGTTCGCTATCGAGCAAAGATAAAAATAAGGGGAACCACAGTTGAACTTCCCAGTAAGGCACGACTATTATCCCGCAAGAATTCTCACTCTCGATTTTTTTGAGCGTTCCCAAAATAACCGAGAAGGGGGGACAAGCATAGAAAAAACAACGTTTCCACTCAATCGTGAAAGCATCGATTGCTATGAATTCGGTGTCTCTACGCCACGAAACATAATGACTACATTTCTTATTCGCCCGCGACGCGAATGAGTTAATTTTTGGTCTACCAAAGGTTTTTACGATTGTTTGAAATGCTCTATCCGAGAGCTCAAATTCTGTCTCAGGCTGCAATCTTCGCGATCCTCGATCGGCTTCGACGTTTTCAGAGGATCGGATATATGATGCTGAGATTCAAATATCTCTCCCCTTACACCACTGCCAAATTTCTTTGGCCAGGGCGCTGAGCCTCTCGTACTGACTGTCTCTCATTCGGTTTATATATACAATAGTGGTCGTGTTATCTATGCGTAATAATACGTTACTATGTCGAATCTCTCGCTCATTAGCGCCCTAGCGGAAATGATATTCGTTTTCCACCATGCAAAATTTCCAGCCAGGCTTCTTGGCAGGTACATTATTGCCTCGAAATTATTGCCGTTGGCTTCGAGCGCTACCGTTCTTTTTTTTTCAAACCCTCTCACATAAAAGTTCCCGTATTTTACAGCTGGACACCAAGAGAGTAAGGTACCGACGAGGCCTGCAAATTCTCTTATTGTGCAGTGGTTAAGTTCACCGAATTTTCGTAGTAATTCGAGGTACTTTATGAATTTTATCCTCCGGTAGCTCTATACTCATTTTGTTGGAATCAAAAATCAATCCTAAATATTTGCACCGTTGTGTAGGTACTGTGCGACTTTTTTCCGCATTTATAATAAAACCTAGCTCTTGCAACAGCGCGGTTGTTCTCCGAACGTTCTGCATACAACTCTCATACGATTTACCGATAGCAAGAATATCGTCGAGGTAGAAAACAGAAGCTAGGCCGCGTTTTTTTAAACATGCCGCTACCGGTTTTAATAGTTTCGTGAAAACGTAAGGTGCAACGTTGAGACCGAACGGCAGGCACGTAAACTGATACAACTCGCCCTTATGCAAAAATCTCAACCATTTTCTACTCTGTTTTTCTACAGAAATTAGATAATAGGCGTCCTTTAGATCTAGTGTAGCCATAAAATCCTGCGATCTGATTAATATTTTTGCCACTTTCCAGTCTTCGATTTTAAAATGTTCCGCTGTAATAAACTCATTCAGTTTTTTAAGATTCAATATCAATCGATACTTCTTATCTGGCTTCGGAACTAAGAAGATATTTGACAAGAATTGGCTTTTAGACCTCAAACATTTTTCAATGGCGCCTTTAGAAATTAGCTTATTAATCTGACTGATGATTAGCGAGTGCTCCTGATCAGTCCACGTGGGTTCTACCGGGGGGCGATCTTGAAATGGATACGATGAAAATGATATTTTGTAACCTCGCACCTATGGTAATATTATCGGATCATTGGTCACTTTTGACCATGCGTCAACGAATAAAGTCAGTTGGCCTGCTGGTTTACCTACATTTTCTGTCTCGTCTATCGACGTTTCCTGTAAAGTCGAGAGGGTTCTCGGCGATCTCGTATTTTTTTCGGATCTGAGTTGTTGTTTTGGGTGCTGCTGTAATTCTCCTTGTTGTTGCGATTGTTGTATTACCGACGCCCGCCCAACATCGTTGGTCGATTTCTGTACGAAAATTGTCGAGACAGGCCTTTCGAGTTTTTTGTGTTCTTCTGGGCAGTCGACTGTTGTACAGGTTTCGTTGGGGGCTTGAGATCGTTCGATGTTTTTTCTAAATTTTTAGCGATATTTAATTTTTCGTCGAAATCTTTTCCGAATAACCATTCGTCGATCGACGCAAAAATTTTTATGGTCCGCGTTATCTGGGTCAAACTCAACGGTCCTCGTCCGATAATACCGTTTATATAACGCAACCACATTTTCCTCGCTTTTTCGAGCGTGTTTACAGTACCTAAAGTAGGTGTTTTGGCAACTATCGTAGTGGATTAGTGGTGGGGGATACGAGGAGCAGCACTTTTAGTGACTAGGAGTTAAAAGTGCGCTTTTACGTACTCTGCGCATGCGCTCTGCTCACGCAGCCGTTCATTATTGTACGCTGTTGTGGAGCATAACTGCTGTCATCACTTGCTTGTACATTTAAGGATGTATGTAAGGTCAAATCCGCAGTACATCTATTTATTTTTTAAGGTTAATTTTTATGTCGTAAAATCAATGCCGAATCATTTCGGTTTACATTTTATAATTTATAATGAAAAAATTATGTAATTTTGTATAATAATTTAAGATTTTAAATAAAATTAACATGTAATTGAAAATGTCGTAACAAGGCTAGTCACCTATGACAGTCAGCTATGAACGGCAGTTCACAGAACGCTACTGAAATGTCAAAAGTTAACCACGAATATCTCCACAAAGATATCGGGAACAGTGGTTTTTTTTTTCGTGAAAAAATTGAAAAACGTATGAAGTTTCTGAAAATTCTTTTTTTGGCCGTGCCTTGACTACGACACATATACTTTTTTATCATTTTAGTTCAATTTTGTCAACTTCCGGTACAAATAACACGCAGTTAAATGAGGCTTTGATTCTCAAATATTTCTTTCGAATCATCGGATTAGTGCCTTTTTCTTTTTTTCAATCGATGCAGCGTGATCAACTCTATCATATATTTCAAATTTATGGAAAGTTAGACGAGTTAATATATTTTACATACATCCTTAATATCTACTTTTGTTTTCTATGGGGGGCTTCGCCCTCCCAACCCCCCAGGAGTGGCTTCGACCCCTCCACCCCCAGAAGGGGCTCCGCCCCTTTGTTTTGAGTACGAGTCGTAGCCGAGCACGCGGAGCGCGCGAGGCGAAGACGAGTACCGAAAATTGTGATTTTTACCAATAAATATCTCATCTTCCACATGGTAAAATTTCTTGTAATTGGGACATTCAGTTAAATTTTTTTCAGAAATATTGCAGACTGTTTCAAAAAGTTTTCAACATTTTTCAGATTTTTCCCCGAAGTTCGATGAAGTTTCAGATATAGTTCTGATTTTTGCAGAGGTTCCGTGTCACATATTGATAGTATTTGAAACATATTTTAAGGGTTATTAATAATTTTTGTAATTTGTAAACATTATTATATATAAAAAAAATTAGGTAGGCGTAGATGGTGATCATTTTCCAATTTTCCATATTATTATTTTTGCCGTTTCAGAAATTTTTTACGATACAATTTTTGTCAGAAGTTTTCAAACAATATCCACACTTTGTAAAACATTTTATGTGCGAAAAGTCACTTACAACTAGTTGCTTTGGAACATTCCAATCGCCATAGCATCCTTTCGGAATCGATATAAAAACATGTTTGTCTTTTATTAAAATGAGAAAACCTAGCTTTAATAAAGAATTCGTATTGCACTTTGAATGAAATTCAATTCACATGAAATAGTTTTGAATTGTCACCTGTTGTATATTTTTGAACGAATAGAGTGACAACAAATATTTTTTTGTTATCTGTAGAGCAATATGTGCTGGACGTTTTTTTAATTGCAAAATATATATGTTTTCATTGTCAAAGCAAAATGCATTGTGTGTCCAGAATGGTCCCCAGTTTCACACACTCTTACGGACATGAAGTAGTAAATGGAGATTATAAGTCCTCGAAATTTTGCCAAACGATTCTTGGTATAATGCGACATATCTAATCAGCAAGCTGTCCGTCTTGTCAATCATTTCTTTAGTTATACTATCTAATAGCAATGTTTCTACTGCCGCAATAAGTAATTCTAAATGTTTTAAATACCGACGTTTAAAATTCCTTTTAAACAGATTAATGCATAAAAAATGAGCCAGGATCGCCATTCAGAAGCCTTTTAGAAATATCTTTCTTCTAGTTTTCACGGTAATCGTACATATAATACATTATGGGTGTTTGATTATCAATAATCGATTATTGATTTGATGGAAATTAGCAGGATTTCGTATGTAGTATTCAGTATTGACTTCTGTTAATAATAGTTCAGTATGTTGCTTGATCGCTCCGAGAAATATTGAATGCAAATAATCTGGAATCATGCCATTTACCAAGTCAAAATAATTCAAGTTCATGAGAATCGAAGGTCCCTTAACACCTTTGATATGAATTTCTGAATAGTCATTTATACCAATTTTTGTCATAGCATCTTCAACTCATTTATCTGTACGATCTGGATAAACGTCTGTGGATATCGGGTATCTGATATTGCCATTCACCAATTCTGCATCGTGTTCACAAAATGTACATCTGTAGTACCCGTTGTACTGTTTCATATTTTACACCTTGCACCAAGCAACAGACTTTAAACATCCGCAAAAAAGGAAAAGCTTTACTTTATATCGTTCGTTCGCCTAATTTCCATTCCATCCTTTCGGTTGATAACAAATTAGCTTATTCAGTGAATTTTTCCAAAAAAGTATTCATATTAGGTTCTATATCGCTAACTGACAATCCTGTCTTGAAAATATGTTTCGTCCTTAGTTCAGGTGGTAGCTCGTGCATCATGACATTGAGACGGGATTTCTTTTCCCTCACCTGCCGCAGCCTGGGTCAAGGGCTGGCAGGGCTCTATTGGCTTATTTCTTTTATGAAATGTTAAGAAATTTCACAAATCTCGAATCCATATTCGGCAAATATTATACAGGGTGGTCCACGCAACGTGTGCACCTTCTTTACGACCAAAATATGCGTTGCACGAAAAAATGTTATATACAAATGTTACATGGTTTATAAGGCTACACTATGTGGTGCGTCTACTTTCTTTTTAGGTAGAGGCGCTTTGAAGATTTGAAGGTCGACTTTGTTTTTTTAAATGGAATGCTATATTTTTTATAGCGTAATATGGTAGAGTATCGAATTCTGAGTAAAAAAGTATGGACCTTTATTAGCCCAAAAGCTAATAGCTAACGAGTAATTTCACTTTATTACTTTAACATTTCCTTCGCGTAATATCTCAAGTTGGAGATTCAATTTTAAGGAAGTAAAGCGTAGGAATTTTAGTGAAGGAACTTTTAAAGTCCAATCCAATACTCTACCTCACAAGCGCAGAACTCCGTTAACGCCGCTTACAATAACAATGCTAGCTATTATAACCCTTACAGCGGTCCCGCTACAAATGTCCTAAACCTCATCTCTGATTACGAAATACAACGTCAAGCTTCACCCCACAACTGGTTAGAGGAGCTAAAAAAAGAAATGTCCAACATCATCTGTACCCAATTTAAAATCCTCTCGGAGCAAGAGGTCGCAAATTCAGCCAAGATAGAATTATTGCTCTCTTCTCTGCTTCCAAATGATGGCTACCAACCCAAAACCATATATTGTGACGCTATTCCCCGTGAGGGGAAAAAGCGAGACAATACGGGGAAGGAAATAAAAAGGGGACAGAGATAATAAATAGATGAGGCGAGGGAACGAATAAAAGTATTCGTAAGTAATAAAGTAGTATAAACGCAGAATTCGCAACGAATATTATTCTGAACGAATATAAACAAAAAAAAAATGACCCGAAACACAAAAAAATTGTAGATTATCGAGACACGCGCAGGGGCTGGGGGAGGGGATTTCAGAGGGGGGTTCCCGAACGCTACCACGCCTCTGACCCTTGACCGCCGAGTCAACGAATGCAAAAAAAGAAAAAAAATTGAGGAAGAGCGTGATCCTCGTGAAATTCAAATTCAACGGAGATTAAATAAAGAAAAAACAACTCTCGAGCGCGGAGTAGCGACGGGGGAGTATCACGGAGGAAAAGGTCAAAACGGGCGCGGGGGAATATGAGGGGGGAACGCAGGGGGAAACACCACGCACTCTTCACAGGGAAAACGCAGGGGAGATAAGAGAAAAACGAGGCCTCGTGGCCGCTCGTACGCAATACCGCAGAAATAGCGAGAATAAAATTTAAAAAACTGATCGGACCGATAAGGGCGAAAAACAAAAAGAGACTCACGCTTTACACCTGTCGGAACTCCCGCTCGCCTTCACAATCTCCTTCCGCAAGTTCTTTTCACACCGTTTTCTCTCACAAATCCTCCTTCACAATCGTCCTTTTCACCACGTTTCTTTCCGATCGTCCTTTCCACATAATTCCGTTAACTATCGTCCTTTCCACAACGTTTCTTCCCTTCTCACTTGTTTCACACTCCTCACTCACAATTTCTCACACTCTCTCTCTCTCTCTCTCTCTCACACCTTCTCACGCTCACTCTCTCACTGACACTTACTTTATATATAAAAAAATGAATCGAAAAAAAAGAAGAACGATATAAAATCTCTAAACGCAACGCAGGGGGTAAACGCGATTAATTCCTCGGCTCAACGCTCCGCTCGCAAGTGACGAGCTCGTCACTTGCTTCCAGGTTCTGGGCTAATAAGGGAAAGTGGAAGAAATTTTCGGGGGGCTAGTTCGTAGGAAAGGAGAGGGATGGCAGCACGGTGACTCTGCATCGATCGTAGATCCTCGAAAGGTGCGCCGCGGGAACGAGATGTCGTGGGATATTCCAACCCCGGGGGTCGATGCATAAATCGGGTTCGTATGCGATGTTGCCGGCCGATGATGGTGGCGACGGCACGGTTGCCCCATGTTCGATATGTCCACGGAGGATGGGCCTTCTCCTCCGTGTTCTGACGTGGTTTAGCGACGATCGCTGGGGCGGGGAGGCAATGTCCTCCGCCGATATTTTGATGCACCCCCGGGGTGGCGACGACGAGATAGGGCCCGCTTCGGCGATGATCTGCGTTGTGGCGGAGGCCCACCGGTGATGCTGCGCTAGCGGGGGAGGAAGGAAGGGGGGGGGGGGCTGAAGGGAGCGAGAACGAGAACGAAATCTCCGGCGTATCTATTTCGGCGCGTGTATTTTTGCGAATTCGCTTTGCTTAAAACTAGTTACAAAAGGGTACTTATGATTTCGCGACATTAAGGGATGACTTAGCCTACGTAACGCGGTAAACGGGGATCTCGAGGGGAACGTAACGCGGGGGGAAGGAAGTGGAGGAGGCGTGCGTGGTGGACTAGCGAGAGCAGGTCGGGGCGACCTGTGACGCAACGTCACAACTCCCCCCGGCCTGACGTTGATACGCCTTGCGTATGATCGTCATCTTTACTCTAGAATAGAAAAAAACAGATGATTAATGCTACGAAAATAACAAATACTAAGAGAAACGGCTCCTGCAATAACCTGAGCTCTGCTCTCCTCTCTTACCGGTCCTTTCTCGATCATGCTTGACTCTACTGGTTCCTTCTTGGTGATGTTAGGAGTGGAGGGAGGCGCGAAGACGCTGGCCGCACTCAATTTTAATGACGTCAGTCTTGTGCCGCGACCAAGCGTATCGCGTCTCGTCAGTGTTCGTTTTGCAGTCGGTGTAGCGTGATATTCTTCGTGGGTTCTTCGGGTTTGACTAGGTGATCGTGCCGCTGCCTGCAGGGTTCTTCAGGGTTCTTGCAGGATTTGGCGGGCTACCGCGGGTTCGTAGTAGGTTCTGCGGGGGCAAGGGGGGGTCATAGCTCTGGGAGTTGGGATCTCGGGATCAGAGACGGTTCTGAGGGTTCATGTCGGGTTCTTCGTGGGCGATGGGCGGGTCTTGGGGTCTCGGGATTGGGATCTTAGGTTCAGGGACGGGTTCTAGGGTTCTTGAAGCGGAACAAGGGATCTAGGTGGCAGTGGGGGGGAGGAGGGACTTACCAGCTGGTGCTGGGGGGCGTGCGAGGCCTTAGCCGCCGGCCACACTCCTCGTGGACATGGCCCATTTGGCCACACAACCAACACCGGTGGCACCGGCGGCAAAGGGCGGAGGAGTGTACGGGAGCAGGTCAGCGGGAGCGGGGAGGAACGCGTCGGGGGGCGGGAGGCAGGGGAGGTCCATAATGACCGGGATTGGGGCAGGGGGGGCGACGGGGAGGTCCATTACGGCTGGGATACGGGGTTGGGAAGGGGGGACGGGGACGGAACGGGGACGAGGACGCGTCTGCGCTCGCGACGAGGGGAAGGAAGGTTCGGGGAAAAGGGGGGGTCAGCGATGCGGGGGTGGCGAGAGCTTGGGGGCGGGATGGGGCAGGGAGCATGCAGAGAGGGGGGTGGTAGGGACGACGCGGTGTTTGGGACGGGGTTCCAGGGTGGCGAGGGACTGGGACGAGGATCGAGGTCGCGGGGGAGCTTTCGGGGAGCGACAGGGGCGGCGGGGTTTCGGGATCTGGGGCGGTGTGGGGGGTCTGGAAACCAGGAGGCGCTTCAGCAAATCTCGAATTCGCTGGAGATCCCCCTGATTGAAGGGAGGAGGTTCGGGGACCGAGGAGGCGGGAAGGGGGACGGATGACATGGCGGCGGGTGATGGTGGAGAGGGAGGGGGGGTTTTTCCGTGTAGGCAGATGAAATCCCGGGCGGTCGATCTCCGGGAAGAGATCCACTCCTCTAGGTCGAGAACGGTCCCCCCTGGGTAACGATACCCGGGACGGGGGATGATCGAAAATGGGTAGGGCCGCGGCCCAAAACGACGAAGCATCGTGGAAACCTGTAAATTAACAACTTTTGTTACGAGGGAAGGTACAGAGTACTTCGGCTCCGGCGGGGAATTACTCGCGGGGGCGGGGGGCTGTTTGCTACTATTGGGGTTGGGGTTTCTTCGGCCATGTGAGCTTTTAAATCCTTTCTGTGAAGACGTGGGTTTCTCCTACTCTTTGGATCTTCTAATTCGTAAACTACAGGGGAAATGACTTTTAATATTTTATAAGGACCACTATAACGAGGGGCTAATTTCGCTACGAAATTCTGGGTTCCAGACGACAGGACTCGGTTTCGCCGCATGACGAGATTGCCCTTTTCGAAGGTTATATCTCGGTGATGGAGATTATAGTACCGGGCCTGCCTCTTGGCCGCGGTTTCCAGATTTTTATGCACTTAATCGTGAATGAGGGGCAACCGTCTCATTCGGTCTCCCCAATTATTAATATCTCCGGGGTCCAGCGAGGTACTAGGGAGGGCACCGTCGCGAATGCTCTTCGCAGGGCGGGGATTTCGACCGAAATAAAGGAAAGCGGGTGTCATGTGCGTGGAAGATTGTACGGCGGTATTGAGGGCGAAACATAACTCGAGAAAGTGTTGGTCCCACTCACAGTGGTCGAGGGTAATATAGGAATTGATCATGGGTTTCAGGGTTCGGTTAACTCGTTCTACGGGGTTCGCTTGGGCGTGGTAGGGAGGCACGGTGGTTTGGGTGATGTCCCATTCGTGAAGGTGTTGCTTTACGTCTCCGTTCGTGAATTCTGTACCGTTGTCCGTCAGTAAAAATCGAGGGCACCCCCAGCGATTTACGATCAATTCGTTAAATGCCGTCATGATAGTAAGGCCAGTTGCTGCGCGGAGCGCACGGGCTTCTACGTATTTCGTGAATAGGTCTTGGAAAACTAGGATGTATTTGTGCTGACCTCTGCTGGGGGGGGGGGGGGCCATAATGTCAACAGCGACAACAGACCAGGGACCCTCGGTTCACTCTCGCATTATCCCTGCGGGGACGACCTGGGGGACCTTCTGCTGCTGACACTCGGTACAACGAGAGACGTATCTCGCCATGTCTTGGAATACTCCAGGCCAGAAGAAATCCTGGATTACCCGGTGATACATCTTATCTACGCCTAGATGGCCAGACTGGGGATCATTGTGGGCTTGACGGTGGGCGCGGGGGCGGGAATCAAGCGGTAGAATGAGGTTCTACGAGTCGAGATCGGTCATGGCAGGGTCGATGATGGCGTGGGGGCGGTGGTAATAAATGGTCGTCTTCGATCCGCCAGTTTGGATATTTCCACGGGAATTCGCGGATGTTCTTCATTTTGTCGGTGTACCAGGGATCAGCGGATTCACCTAGGGCACAGAGGGCATCGTCACACGTTTCGTACATTCGGAAAAGGGCATCGGGAACTACATGCAGGGATCCCTTGCGATGTACGATTTTCATATCGTAAGCCTGCATCGCAAGAGCCCAACGGGCTAATCTTCCCGTGGGATCTCGAAGATTACGGAGCCACAGCAGGCTGCTGTGGTCGGTAAATGGGTACCTTCGATATAGGGACGGAATTTCTTTACTGCCCATAGTACTGCGAGACACTCCCTTTCCGTCACCGTATACTTTCGCTCGGCGGCGGTCAGGACTTTACTCGCGAATACTATGGGACGCTCCATCCTTTCAATCTCCTGCGTCAGCACAGCGCCCACTGCCGAGTCGCTGGCGTCAGTCTGGAGAGTGAAGGGCTGCTCAAAATCAGGACGGGCGAGGACGAGGGTTTGGACAAGGGAGTCGCGAAGGGTCTCAAAAGCACTTTGCTCTTCCGATTCCCATTTCCAGGGAATATTTTTCATCAATAGGCGGGTGTGGGGAATTTTATCGTGAGCGAGGTCGGGGAGGAAGCGAGCGTACCAGCCGACTATTCCAAGGAAACGGCAGACTTGCTTCAGGGTACGGGGAGGGGGGTAATTAAGGTCCGGGTACAGCGAAGGCGGTGATGGGGCGGCTACTGGGGTCGACAGGGATCTGGAAATAGGCTTGGCTGAGGTCGAGTTTGGAAATGAATGGGGCACGTCGCAGTCCGTCGAGGATTCGGTCCATATTGGGAAGGGGGTACGCGTCTTTCTTTGTCACTTTATTAACGTCACGGTAGTCAATGCAAAAACGATATATTCCGTTGGGTTTAGGGACAATGACGGGATTACTCAGCCAGGGGCTTTTACATTTCTCGATCACTCCCTCATTGTACATGCGATCGACCTCGCCGTGAGCAACCTTGAGCATGTACGCCGAGAGAGTGCGAGGTTTTTGGCGGATGGGAGGGTGACCTTGTACATCGATGGAGTGTACGGTCAAATGGGTAGAACTGAGGATTGGGGAAGTTTTTTTTACAGTCATGGTCTTTAGTAGGGTTTGTAAACGGGATGAGGCAACTTGGGAGGGTTCGACGAGACCGGCGCACGCTATTTAAGGGTGTATACGAACCGCAATTTCGGAGGAATGGAACGAGTGCTCCACTCCGAACCTTGTCCTCCACGTTTCCTCCTCGTAATCGATCTTGAAGCTAAATAGTTTCAAAAAGTCTATCCCAAGCAAACAGGGGTATTCGATGGCAGTGATGCGCACTCCGAGCATCTCTAGCCGTCCCTCGACCTCAAACAGGAGGGAGGCGAGGCCATGAACAGGGAACACGGCGCCACTGGCCACTCGCACGATCTCGTCGATGGGTTGTTGGGACGCGCCAAGGGAATCGCTCAACTCTGCGCTGATGTAGCTCCGCGTGGATCCGGAGTCGATGAGGCTTCGCGTGGGAGCTCCGCCAACGGACACCCACGCGAAGTGCCGGTTATCGCCAGTAACAGCAGCGAGGGGGGACGATGTGGGGGCTCGGGCTTCGATAGGATGGGCAGTAGGGGACGATGCGTCTTTCCGGGGGGTTGGGGTGTTCAACAGTTTAACAAACAGGGCAAGTGTTTACATCCACCCTCGGCCAGCCGCACACGCGGCAAAAATAGCCAAGGGGGAGCAAACACTCGCGATAAACGTGGCCGGACTTCCTGCAGTTGTAGCAGGTGACGGAAGGGGATTTTGGGGTTGGGGAATACGCAAGCGGGGGTTGACGAGGCGCCACATGAACGAGAGCGGGGATTTTTCGTGGGGGGCTGCTCGGGGGAAGAGGTCGTCGTAGGGTGGTTGGGGATCGAGGGATGACGGCGGCTGCCGTTTTCGGAGGGGCCGTGCGGGGAGGGAACCGGGCAACGGTGCTGTACGAAATGCGAGGAACAGGTTTGGGGATTTCTGCGGGGGGTGTAGTTTCGAATTCCATCAAAAAGTCCGGAGAGGGGTCGCGGAGTCCGGAGAGGGGGCGGTATGACTTCATACGCTCGCTCACCTCCTTCCGCCGGCGGCCCACACGCTGTAGATCGAGGAAACTATGAATTTCCTCTCTCACGACGTGGACCGCCAGTTCGGGATGGAGGTGGCGGCAGCAAATGTCGATCTGCACGCTAAGGGGGAGGGGAGGGTTGAGATGGCTGAACAGGGTACGCATCTTCACGATGTATTCCGCAACCGGTTCGCCGGGTCCCTGCGTTCGCAGCTCCACCTCTCGGCGTAAGCGCTCCTGCAGGTCCCCGTGGCCAAATCGTTCTTTAAAATAGAACGTGAACCTCTCGTACGAGGTCCAGCTGGGGTGCTCCACGCGGTGCCACAGGAGAGCTTCTCCGGTGAAAGCTTCCGGTAGCGCCCGCAAAAGCTCCCCCTCGGTGAGGCTGCGGCTCGTCGCGTACTCATGGAGGCGACGGAGGAACTCCTCAGCGTCATCGCCTTGTTTCCCGGCGAAACGAGGGCCGAACTTCCTCCAATGTCCGTGAAACGCGTGAAACGCGAGTCACGAGCCTCCCGAGAATCGGAAAGGGTGGGAAAACCGGAAAAGGGGGAAGGCGCGGGTACGTAGGGCGTAGGGGTTGATGAACGAGTGTGGGGTGGGGGAAGAGGGCCCAATCGGGTGCTGCTGTGCCCCGTGGCACGCGGCGGAAAAACGTATGTGCCCTCAGGGATTTAGGGTGCATACGAATCAGGGACAGGGGACTCACGAGGGCGGGGAGAGGGGTTACGGGATTGTGCTGCGGTTGACTACAGCAGGGGGTGTTGTTCGGTGTTCGGGGGTAGCGCGAATGTGACGTGGGGAGAGGAAGGACTGGGAACGGGGATAAGGGGTGGGGGTAAGCGAGAAAAATCTCCAGGGGTAGTGGCGTCGAGATCGAGAGTGAGGGGATCTCGATAACGACCCATGGATTGCCCCGTTGGCAAGGGGTCGCTGGGGGAAGAGAAGCTACGCGGAGATGGGATAGGGAAGTTTCGGGGGATCCCTGAGGCTACAGAGGGTGAAACTCGCGAGGTTCGCAGGATCTCCCCGTAAAGGGGGTGCTCGACCGCGACGCTGAGGGAAAAGAGGAGGGAGTCGGGGTTCAGGGTGTCGGCTTGTTCATCCCAGGGGATGTGCGTGTGAGAAAAGCGACTGCGGAGCTCCGCTCGCACAAGTCGCTCTTTAATTTCCTCCACGCTGCCCCATGATGTGAGCCCTGCTCGATCGCAGCGGAGGAGGAGGTCGCGAACGTCGTGAATGGCGTCCAACGTCATACGAAAAATGACCCAAAACACAAAAAAATTGTAGATTATCGAGACACGCGCAGGGGCTGGGGGAGGGGATCTCAGGGGGGGTCCCGGCCGCTATCACGCCTCTTACCCTTGACAACCGAGTCAACGAATGCAAAAAAGGAAAAAAAATTGAGGAAGAGCGTGATTCTCGCGAAATTCAAATTTAACGGAGATTAAACAAAGAAAAAACGACTCTCGAGCGCGGAGTAGCGACGGGGGCGTATCACGGAGGAAAAGGTCAAAACGGGCGCGGGGTAATATTTGATTTGATTTGATTTGAATGGTTTATTATGCCCTAGCGACGCTATGGGGCAATTACAAATTGAAAAACAGTTTAGTGCTTAATAACTAATACTGAATAACTAATACAGAATTTTATAACATGAGTATTTTTCATTAAATTATATAGCGTGGGTATTCTATTGTGTAAAGGTACATATAGAGCCATGGAATTGATAACGATCTTATTATAGAAGTACTCAATTTTACTTATTCCTTACTTTACAAGTCATTTTCGAATAAATTGTTGAATATTCGCTCTTTAAATACAATTAGAGTGGGTGACGTTACAATGGCGTCAGGCAGCGATTCCCATAGATATATTGCTGCAAGGCCGAACGAATTTCTATAGGCAGAGGTCCGATGTAACGGTATCGAGAACGTAGGAGCTCTACGACCTCGCGGCGGTCTATATGTCGCCAGAGCCCTAGGGAACATTTCAAGAATGTAGGAAGGAGCGAAGCCTCTCGAGATGTTATACATCAGTACTCCGATAAAGTACAGTCGCCTACTTTTGACAGTTAGAAAGTCTAATTCTCTACGATACGGTGTTATGTGTACATCTCGCCGCAGATCATAAATGAACCTAATTAGCATGTTTTGCAGTCTTTGTAAACGATGGTTAAGCTCGTCAGGAAGGTCATTATAAACTGCACAACAGTAATCTAGATGTGGAAAAGCTAGAGAGCATACGAGCTTAATTCGCAGATTCCGCGGTAGCGAGTTCCGATGGTATTTCAGTTGAAAGAGTACATTGTTTATTTTCTTAGTAATTAGAGCTACGTGTTTTGTCCATGAGAGGTTGGTGGACATTATAACACCCAAGTTTCGCACATGATCGACAAATGGCAGTGCTGACCGGTCAATCAATACCGATGGAAGACTGTTCATATCAATTTTAGTGATATAAGCCCTACTGCCCTGCAACAAAACTTTTGACTTACTTAGATTTAGTGTGAGTCCATTGGAGCGAGCATACGCTGCTATAACTTCAGCGTCTTGTGCAACTTTATCGATGCCCTGGACTAGTCGATCGACAGGGCAGCTGTAGTAGATTTGCGTATCATCAGCATAGCAAAGGTAATTACAATGTTTTAAATTTCGCCCAATGTCATTTATATACAATAAAAATAGTAGAAGACCGAGTACAGAACCCTGCGGAACACCACAGTTAATCGGCAGCCAATCAGAGCGAGTACCCGAGTCATCAATGACCGCCTGAAATCGGTTACTCAAATAAGACGCGAACCAGAGGAGTACGGATTTGGAGAGACCAAATTGTTGTAATTTTAGTAATAGCTTATCATGTGGAATAAGGTCAAACGCTTTAGAAAAATCAAAGAGCAGTAAAATTGTTAAGTTCCTCTCGTCAACAGACCTGCGCGTATCATGACATAATTTTAATAGCGCAGTTTGTGTGTTGTAGCCGCATCGAAAACCAGACTGAAACTCACACAATAAACAATTTTCGTATATAAATGTATACAACTGATAATAAACAATTCTCTCAAGTAGTTTGACTACGACACTCAGATTGGCAATCGGTCTGGTGTCGGAAGGCGAGGATGGATTCTCCGTTTTGAGTAATGGTCTAATAAAAGCATACTTCCACTCCTCCGGCACATAAGACAGTCTAAAACTTTCATTGAAGCTTACTTTAAGAAAATTTGCAATTAGGAGTAACGAGTTCCGAATCATAAACATTGATATACCATCCGGACCCGGTACAAGAGATGCAGGCACCTTATTAATTAAGTTAACGATATAGTCCACTGTTATAGGGGCAAATTGGAACGGTGTTGGAGAAAAAAGATCATCATTTAACATGCAAACAGTATCCACAAGATCTGCAGTTACCGGTTGGTTAGCTATATTTGAATAGTAATTATTGAGTTCACACTTAGTGAAAAAAGTAAATGGAGTATTAGCTTTAGTTTTGATGAGACGTAAGGCTGCAAGTGCACGCCAGATGTCATTCGGTTTATATAATCTTAAAAAGCGATCCATTAAAAATTGCTCTTTTGCTGCACGTACATCCGTAACCAATTTCCTCCTGTATTCTCTGAACACAGCTAAAGCCAGAACATTTGAGTTACGTTTGGCCTTTTTATATAGAGCATCCTTGGTTTTGATGCGTTGTTTGAGCAATGGTGTGAGCCATGGCGAATGCGGTCGTTTAGGTCGAAAGATGCGCAGAGGAGCAATCGTATCCAAGGCTTGATTGAGTACACGCGACAAGTGCTTAACAATGATGTTAAAATTTTCAATCGAATTAAAAGATATTTCCCATATCCTACGCGGAAGAGTACCCTCAGTAATCAACTCATTGAACAAATCTACATTAAAGTTGCTGATATTACGTCGTGCAATAGTCCGCAAAAAGTTAGGGATTAGACCGAATGCATAACTGAGATATAGGTAGTCATGACCTCCTGCAAATGGAACATCCGATTTATAATACGCAGTAACTTTGCTCTTATCATCAACAATAAAAATATCAAGCCAAGAGTTTGATGTGTTCGTATGAAATGTCGGCTCAGATTCAACAATGTTCAAGGAGTTTCTTGCCACAAAATCTCTCAGGTGTTGCCCTTCAAACAGATCCTTGGAAAGGTCACAGTTAAGGTCCCCACCAAAAATAATATTTCGATAAGCAAATAAGTGTCTAGAAATAACATCACTGAATGCACTGAAAAGCAATCCTTTAGGACGTCGATATACAGCCTGTCCCAAAAGGGTCGGAGGATCTCTGAAGGGGTGGTAGATCTCGAAATTCTAAATCGAAAAGTCTTCAGCGGTTTTTCGATCTGATGCACCCCTGATGAGTTATTAATAATTAATGACAGCCAATAATACGCGTGGGCTGGGCGGCGCGTGGTGGTGTGCGTGTGACGGTGTGCCCGGCCGCACCGCGAGAGGCAGGGCTACGCCGCGCGATGTGGACGTGTGTGTGTGCATGGGTGTGAGGGCCCAAGCTAGGCAGCACGCGTTGATTTTATTGAAGGAGAAACATTAAGTAGCGCTCCGCGATGATACATTTTCATAAATGGATGATAAATGAATTAAATGAATTCATGTAGAATTGTAAATACTTAATGGAAAGTTAAAGTTCCATTTATTTATTTACTTAAACTAAAAATAAACATCAGCTTGGCGTTTTGTCTTACGATATTTTTACATTATTGATTGAAAACAAACAAAAAACTTATGCGCTTTAATGGTCGAATTTAACGCATGCTAATTAATTTATTTTCATAATTGTCCGACTTAGTTAATTGATGAGTGAGATAATCAACTCGATCAATGACTCTTCCTCCTTACTTCTCGAACGAATCGTCTCAAGATAATTGAATTTGCGGTGTTTCTGAACAGGAAAATAGCGAATATCCTGAGAGGTAATGATTTTCAAAACTCTCGACACGAAGAAATAGAAATTTCAACATTTCAGTCTGTGACTATTTCACATAATGTATTTAATTTCAACAAATCACAGTTTGCAGACATTTCTAGGATTGAGGAGTGGATGAAATCCTCTCCTTAAAAATTCAAGCATCCCTTCGAACGGTGAGTATGTACATGTAAAAAATATTAGAAATACATTTTTTTGCAATGATTGATCATTATTTATTGTTATTCGTAGTGTGTAGTTATTGTACAACACAAACAACGTCAGTATTTGTCAAACGTCAAACATTTCACCACAACATCTTGTAATTATTATTCTTCAGGATCCTGGGAGGTGTCGGGTGTATTTTTATAACTTTTGAATCCTTCGAAATACGTAATACTTCAAAAACATCTGCACGGCAAACAAAATTGTTTTCATAATTTTATTTAAATTCACAACAATCGTTAAAAAAAATTCTTATGCAAAAACAAAAACAAAAAAATTACAACGAACTGCAAAAACTGTAAGACTAAAAATTGAAAAATGTCAAAAATTCATAGCAGTGTTTCAACAATTATTAGAATAATTTTTTTTCAACGATTGTTGAGAATTTAAATAGAATTAAGAATAATAGAAGGATTCAAACGTTATAAAAATGTACCCGACACCTCCGAGGATCCCAAAAATAATAATTAGGAGATGTTGTGTTGAAATCTTGGTACTGACATTTTTTGTGTTGTATAATAATTACATAACACGAATAACAATAAATGATAATGAATCATTGGAAAAAAAATATATTTGTAACATTTTTAACATGTATACATACTCATCGTTCGAAGGGACGCTTGAATTTTGAAGAGAGGATTTTATCCTCTCCTCAACCCTAAAAATGTCGGCAAATTATGATTTGTTAAAACTAAATACATTTTGTGAAATATTCGCAGACTGAAATGTTGAAATTTCTATTTCTCCGTGTCGAGAGTTTTGAAAATATTTACCTCTCAGGATATTCGCTATTTCTCTCTTCAGAAACACCTTAAATTCAATTATGTCGAGACGATTCGTTTGAGAAGTAAGGAGGAAGAGTCATTGATGGAGTTGATATCACTCATCAATTAACTTAGTCGGACAGTCATGAAAATAAATTAATTAGTATGCGTAAAATTCGACCATTAATGCGTATAATTTTTTTTTGTTTTCAATCAATAATGAAAAAATATCGTATGAAAAAACGCCAAGCTGATGTTTATTTTTAGTTTAAGTAAATAAATAAGTGGAATTTTAACATCTTCAGTGGAAATTTCGCTTTCCATTCAGGATTTACAATTCCATATGAATTCATTTAATTTAATTAATTTATCATCCATTTCATATAAAAATGTATCATCGCGGGGCGCTACTTATTGTTTTCGCATTCTCCTTCAATACAATCGACGCTCGCTGCCTAGCTTGGGCCCTCACACCCATGCACATACACGTCCACGTCACGCGGCGTAGGCCTGCCTCTCGCGGTGCAGCCAGGCACACCGTCACACGCACACCACCACGCGCCGCCCAGCCCACGCGTATTATTGGCTGTCATTAATTATTAATAACCCATCAGGGGTGCATCGGATCGAAAAACCGCTGAGGACTTTTCGATTCAGAATTTTGAAATTTACCACCCCTTCAGAGATCCTTCGACCCTTTTGGGACAGGCTGTATACAGGCGAATAGAAGCGGTTCAGTTCCACGTGATCGTAAGTCGAGAAGAAGATATTCTGGAGCATTAAGCACAATATTTTCCGATAATTCTCATGTTACGAACTTCAAACTATTGCGCACATAACAGGCAACACCACCTCCTTTACAGAGCGTACGGTCGTGTCGAATAAGAGAATAACCATCAAGCGAAATAAGGTCACTCGGTATGCCCTCGTGTACCCAAGTCTCTGAGACAGAGATTACATGAAACATGTCGTAACTTCCAGAATATCGGAGCAAATATCACGTGCTCCCAATTTGCAAAAGATTTTTTCAACGGTGTTCCTCGGGGTTTCAGCAAGATCCTTGGGAACGCCAGCAACGATTAAGTCAGCCGATGGTATCTCCGCATTGGCACTCTCAGCATGGGTATGTCTTTTGCACAACAGAGTGGCAACTTGCGTTTTTATCAGCGCTGTTTCCGCAGCCAGATTGCAGAAATCAGTTTTTGTTTCGTCACCTAGCTTTTCAAGGGCCACAACCCGCTCTGTTAGAGCATGTTGCGCCCGAGAGAGAGCTGAAATTTCGTCACTGATGTCAGATAGTGACCCCTGAATGACAGCCAGCTTCTCATTCATGTTGGCGTTGTGTTTTTCGGTGGAGGATGACAGTGCCTGAATGTGAGAAATCACATCACGAAGTGTAAGAAGTGCGGGATCACTATCATCACGAGTAGGACGTACTGGCGTCGTTTCCGGAGTTCGAGAAGTGACCATGGATCGTTGCATCATACAGCTGTCACACTTGAACGGCAGCGACTGATTGCCATTAGGCACATAATTAAATGAAGAAACTACATAATCGACATGAAAACATCGCCCACAGTCTCCATTACAAGAGATGTTTTTCTTAGCGACCCTACTAAGTGGTTTGTCACAGATATCACAGCTTGACATCTCGACCGTGATATATCAATTATGATGGATCAATTCAGAGTGTGTGTTTCACTGTATAGCACCCGCGGTATTTACAAACAGCTGGTATTTATATTTGGCTGTCCTTTATTACTGACCACCAACAGGATAGCAGTAATTAGATTTTCCGTCTATTGTACTATTGATATCTCATTTCCCTCCAAAATATAGAGTCATCATAATTACCGTTATTTGTCACATAATAAAAGTTTGGTTTTAAAATTTACACTTGTCTGTCTATTACACTCACACGTATGACACTTGCACATCATTAAAAATTTTGTTCAATATCCTTCTTTAAAGGCAGTCAAAAGCATTTAATGTTGCTCCATATCACAGGTACTAGGTGAGATGTAAAATAGCAAACTCTGAAGATAAAATAGCTCGATATCGGAGCTCAGAAAAAGAACACCATCACTCTTATCACTCTTCTCGTCAATATCACTCTTTAAAGGCAGTCGAAAGCATTTAATGTTGTTCCGAATCACAGGTACTAGGTGAGATGTAAAATGGCAAACTCTCACGAGGAAATAGCACTTGCACTTCCTTAAAAATATTGCTTAAGGTGATGTGTTACACCCGAGAACAGCTCGCCGCGTCGGTACTGTAGAGCGGTAGGTACAGCCGCCGCTGACTACCGCCAGGTGTCACGGCGCGCGTCTTCTGTTGGGCCCGATGCTTCGTGAGACGGGCATCGAAACTCAGCAGCTGACGCCCGCTGCAAGTGCATTGGTGATCACGGATGGCCTGGAGAATTTTGTGCGTATAGAGATCGGTGCTATATTGATACACCTATCTCCCTCCGATTCACTCTGTCATCGGGAGCAGTCCATCCGTGAAAACCAATACGCGCTATGATATAAAATGATAATTCAGATTCTAAATAAATGGTAGGCATGAAAAATTATGGTTTCAGCCATCGCTGACGTTTATCGTCGGATAACGAGTAATCACAGTTACTCATGGGAAATCCATTTTTTCTGAATTTTCTCACGCTACTATTTATCACAAAACAAACGGTGAAATTTCTCTCGCTCTGACTATAAGCGGTAATAAATCAATAACATTTGTTTAAACGATTGCTCCCTGCTCGCTTTCTATCTAAATTTATCACCAGAAAGTGGAGGAGAAGGTGAATTCATTTGCAACAATGGTTACCATTTCGTCACTGTAAATAATAGCTGTCATAATTTGAGCAAGTATTTGTTTGAAAAATGCCCGCTGCTTGCTCTGTCTCAAAATTTATTGGTAGAGAGTGTCACACGAGGTGAACGTTCTGACAGCAACGTGCTAATTTCTCGCTCTGCTCAAGAACGGCAAGACATTAAATAAATTAAATTTCTTAAAAAAAACTTTCTTATTCGCTTTTAAAGGAAACTAATCAGCAAAGAGCGGTACAAGAGATGCAATATTCAGTAACGGCTGTTGCTAATGACTCATTCTGTCAAAAAGTGGCAATCATCAAATAATATTTGTTTGAACAAAAATCTTCTCGCTCGTGCCCCAACAAAATTCATAAACGGAGAGCGCGGCGAGGTGTGTATTCAGGAGCTTCGGCTGCTCCCAAAGATTCACTCGATACAAGAGCAGTAACGAATGAAAATAATGTTTTTAAAACTAATTTTCTCTTGCGCGCTCTCTGTCGAAATTCATCGACGCAGAGTGCGGCAAGGTGTGTCTTCAGGAGCTTGGACTGCTCCCAAAGATTCACTCGATACAAGAGCAGTAACGAATGAAAATAATGTTTTTAAAACTAATTTTCTCTTGCGCGCTCTCTGTCGAAATTCATCGACGAAGAGTGCGGCAAGGTGTGTCTTCAGGAGCTTCGACTGCTCCCAAAGATTCACTCGATACAAGAG
The DNA here is from genome assembly GCA_959613375.1 of Heteropelma amictum. Lineage (NCBI taxonomy): Eukaryota > Metazoa > Arthropoda > Insecta > Hymenoptera > Ichneumonidae > Heteropelma > Heteropelma amictum. Next base: position 1,368,581 of record OY390725.1, read on the forward strand.
CAGTAACGAATGAAAATAATGTTTTTAAAACTAATTTTCTCTTGCGCGCTCTCTGTCGAAATTCATCGACGAAGAGTGTGGCAAGGTGTGTTTTCCGGAGCTTCGGCTGCTCCCAAAGATTCATTCGATACAAGAGCAGTAACAAATGATTTGTTATACCCACCGACCCTCGAAATGTAGAAAAAATTTCAACCAAAATCTGTAAATCGGATCGATTTGAAATTTGTTGTGTGTATTTAGTGACATAACGGAGGGACTGACAATTTAGAACTTAGAAATATTGCACAAAAAATGTTTCGCAGAGTAAAAAAAAATAAAAATTTCGGGATTTTATAATCGTCAGTCCCTCCATAGTATGTCACTAAATACTCACAAGTAATTTCAAACCGTTCCGGTGTACAGATTTTGCCTGACAATTTTTCCCAGTTACGATAGGCGGGTGTCACACATCGCTAAACTAATTGTCTTCTGCTCGCTGTCTGTCGAAATTCATAGACAAAAATCGTCAACAGTGATTGTTGAATTTAAATTCATCTCTTGCTCGGTCTCTGTCATAATTCATTGACAGAGACTGCAGGAGCAATGAATTCAAAAGCAACAGTTGCTGTCCATGATTTCAACAGAGACCGGGCAAAAAATTGGATTTATTCCAATTCTTTATTACTCTATCAAATAGTGAGAAACGTCACTCTTCGATAAAGTATAATGAATTGAATAAATATTTCTCGTTCAATCGGTCTCTGGACCATAATCATCAATAGCGACTGTGGCGTTTGAATTCATCTTGTGCTCGGTCTTGGTCGAATTACTTCGACAGAGACTGCTGGTGAGATGAATTTTGAAGGAAGAAGATGGTTTATAAATATCCACCAGGAAACATCCGTGTTGTATTGTCACTTTCCAAAAAATAGGATCTTATCCCCTGACTCCAAGCTGACTCCATGAACAATGAATTCAAAAGCAACAGTCTCTGTCCATGATTTTGAACGGAGACCGGTCTGAAGAAGAATTTATCCCAATTCTTTATTACTCTATCAAATAGTGAGAATCTTCACTCTTGAATAAAGTATAATGAATTGAATAAATATTACTTGCTCGATCGGTCTCTGGAACAAATCATCAACAGCGACGGTTGCATTTGAAGTCATATTATGCTCGGTCTCTGTCAAAATACTTCGACAGAGACTGCTGGAGAGATGAATTCTGAAGAAACAAAATGGTTTATGAATATTTACCAGGAAATATCCGTGTTATATGGTGTTGTGACCCGGAATTTCCCTATTTCACAACATCGGTCAGCGACCGAACTGCGGTCAATCACCGACCGAATAAAAGAGCATTCAACTGCTTATCGCAGCAGAATTAGGCAATTTAGAGCAAATAATTGCAACAATGCTTCGTCAGATTATTGCAAAAGATCGATAGCCGTCACCTTTCGAGCGACGACGTATCGATCCCGAAAGTCAGTCTTGATCAGGGCAGCGACGGGTTTGGTTCGAAGGCAAAACCATCAACTTGTACTTCTTGTTAAACCTATTTAAACCAACCTAGTCAATAAACTTTACAAGTATTTTGTAGCTGCTTGAGTTGGAGTTTAACTCGTTTGGCGTAGATCCCAAAACCTTCATCCCTATTTTCACGATAGTCTCTATCTTGAAATATCGGGACACAACATTGGTGGCAGCGGTGGGATCGCCACAACTCAATTATTGCTTTAAATCACAAAATACTATTGCACACTTGTGTATCGCGAACGGAGTGACCGAGTCACCTCGCGTGTGAGAGTGCCTGCATCGACCGAGTCGAAAAATTACCCACGGAACGTGCTGCGACCGAGTCGAGCCACGTACGAGAAATCCCGGATCCCGAGGATCACCGGAAGGCCCAGCTGCATCAAGGATTCAACAAGGACAGCCGCGTCAAGCAAAGGAACGCGAAGAGGACGAAGATCCTGTACGAGAAACGTCACGAGAATCGTCATGCAACTTGCGATCATCTACCTGTAAGTGACGGAACATTTTAATTTTTCTGAGATCCTCCAAAGCCAGAGAAATTAGTTAACTCGTATGTCGGACGACGAACAGTATAACCGCTTATGTTTGCGAGGTAACCGTCATTTATCGCGGTCCCTAGATTAATTTTTCGAGTCACGGGTAGTATATGAGCTCTCAGACGACGAAGAGCAGTCCAAAAAACGTAGACGCGAAACTAGCAGCGCGGAAAGTTTGTATCTATCACCGGAAACTTTAGCGAAACTCAAATTTCCGAAACGCGTACGTTTTTCCAACCCGGACGAATCTACGACAAACGGGGACGAGTCTTTTAGCCCCGTAGATACAGAGCGTGCGCGTGAAATAAATCTCGACGATTTCTCATTGCTGAATCCGCATACAGCAAACATGCCAAATACAGTAGAGTACATGACAATAAAGGATGCGAGAAACAGTCTCCCTGTGTTCGACGCCTCCAAACCGGAGCTCGTCACAGACTTTATTAGAGCGGCAAAATACGCTGCAGATTCGGTGGATCCCGCGAACAGTTCGAACCTCCTCACAGCCATATTAAGTTTAAAAATACAGGGCCGAGCGGCCGCAGACTTGCGCTTTCGCGATCTCCAAACCGTAGAGGAGCTAATAGAAGAGCTACGTGCGTTATACGAAAAACAACGTACGGTTCCCGCGCTACAGGTCGAGTTTAATACATGTCGACAACAGCCCGAGGAATCAGTGCAAGCATACGCGCATCGTGTAGAAACTATAACTATGGCGTTAATTGCCGGCTGTACGGCAGAAATCACCCACGAAATTGGGAAAAAGGCCGTTGAACAGTTACTCCGTCAGTTCGCCCTTAACAACTTCGAGCGAGGGTTACGCAGGGACCTTCAGCTCTTAGTAAGGTCTCGAGGCTACACGAATCTCCAAGAAGCAATTAGAGGGGCGACAGAGGAGGAAAAGGGCATCGAAGGGACGCGAATAATCGCGAAAAGGTTCTCCCATGGAGGGGAGCGAACCCAACAAAAATACCAAGGGCCACCATACACCTCGTTCAGCGACAAACGGAAGTCCTGGGGAGGTACGCAGGTAGCACAGGCCACTCAGGGCCAGTCGTCAGGGCAAGGGCGGCAGAGCCTGCCTGCGCAGACGAAAACAATCCAACAGTTGGACATTATGTGCCATTATTGTAAAAAGAAAGGCCACAAAATCAGAGATTGCCGAAAAAGGATCAAGGATCAAGGAGGATCGGGTCAACCAACGACACCGGGACAAAATGGAAGGTTCCCGTACAAAGGGACACAGGAGAAAAATTCAAGCTCCGAAAATCAAAGGACGATAAGCTCTCTCGGGGTGGGAACGCTAACCGCAACAAAAGTCGAAATGCGAGAGAAAGTCAAAAGGGAAAAACAGGGACCCCGGCGATGTAAAACAATCGGGGATCTACAGCACGGCAAAGCCGAGGCACAGTGCGTCAACGCCCCGGCGAGAATTTGCCAAGTCAGCGCTTCAGGCCCGAGCATCCACCCTAGTGACCTGCATTTTCGCTCGTCGCAAGCGCGTGAGGGACTTCTCACGTTACGCTGCGATACAGGTGCACAGTGCTGCATAGTACGGGTCAACGAACTGCGCGACGATACTCCTATCGTCGATGAGGTAATTGAACTCCACGGTCTCGGAGGAACAGCCTTCCGCTCACTGTGCAAAGCGGAACTAGAGATAAAGACCCCTGCATCCGTCATCAAACACGATTTCCACGTAGTCAGCAAGGACGTACCTCTGGAGGTCGACGGGCTGCTGGGAATGGACCTCATCGTAAAATACAAAGCGAATATATTGGGCGGCAGGATATTCCAAATTTTTAGGGAAAAGTTACGCTTCGTACGCGGATCGAAGCAAATAAAAATACCTGCCCGGTCAGAATATATATTGTGGGCCAGGACGCCAGGGGAAGGCGCTGGTTATGTGGAAAAACAGGAAATCCGCCCGGGAATAACACTTGGCGAAGGGATAACGAGGTCACAGACGCACTCTTGTCCTGTTTTAATCATGAACGCCCTAGAACAGGCGCAAATAATAAAACGACCGACCGTCGAGATTAAGGAACTCGACTGGATCAAAAAGGAGCTCGCGGAAAAATGCGAGCAAACGGAAATTCGCGAGATACTGAAGAAAATCTGACTGGAGGTCAGCGGGGACTCGCATTTAAACTCGGAAGAAGAAAAGAAACTCTGAGAAATTTGCGAGGAATTCTCCGACGTATTTCACCTAGAAGGAGAAAAACTAGGCTACACCGATGCCGTCGAGCATCAAATATCCGTGAAACCTGGAACAACGCCGATCAAAGTACGTCCGTACCGATTGCCAGAGGAGCACCGGAGGGAAGTGCAGAAACAGGCACAACAAATGCTAGAGGATGGAGTAATCCGGCCCAGTACGAGCCAATGGAATGCTCCGTTGCTCGTCGTGCCCAAAAAGGCAGATACCGATGGCACAGTTCGGAAAAGAGTCGTCGTCGACTTTCGCAAACTAAATCTCGCGACAGACGGCGACTCTTATCCACTGCCCAATATCAACGAGATATTGGATCAGTTGGGAAAGGCAAAATACTTCACGACCTTGGATCTCGCCTCAGGATTTCACCAGATCCCGATGGCTGAGAAGGATAAAGCAAAAACCGCTTTTTCCACGCCTCTGGGTCATTACGAGTACAACCGTATGCCATTCGGATTAAAAAATGCACCTCCGACTTTTCAGCGACTGATGGACACGGTATTAACCGGTTTACAGGGTATAAAATGCTACGTTTACCTCGACGACATCGTGATATACGGAACCTCACTCACCGAGCACAATAATCGCTTGAGAGAAGTGTTAGCGAGGCTGAGGACAGCGAATTTACGCATACAACCGAGAAAATGCAAATTTATGCGTAAGGAAACGCAATATCTCGGTCACACAATAACCGAGGTCGGAGTAAAGCCCGATGAAAGCAAAATCGAGGCAGTAAAAAATTTCCCAACACCGAAAAATATGAAAGACGTACAATCGTTCCTGGGACTGCCGAGATATTATCGCCGATTCATCAAAAACTTCTCCAGTATTGCGAAGCCTCCGACCGACTTAACAAAAAAGGAGGTTAAATTCGCGTGGATGGAACAATGTGAGGCTGCGTTCGAACGCCTGAAAGAGGCTTTAACCACCGCCCCGATACTACAATATCCCGATTTCTCGAAGCGTTTCGTTATTACGACAGACGCATCGGATAAAGCGATCGGAGCGATATTGTCTCAAGGGAAGATCGGTGAAGATTTGCCAATTTGTTACGCTAGTAGAACGTTAAACAAGGCCGAAACAAATTACTCCACTACCGAAAAAGAGCTACTTGCAATTGTGTGGGCTGTTAATCAATTTCGACCGTATATTTACGGAACGAAATTTACAATCGTAACAGACCACAAGCCATTAACATGGTTATTCGGGGTAAAAGATCCTGGATCAAGGTTAATGAGATGGAGAATTAAATTAGAAGAATACGACTACGAAATACAGCATAAAGCTGGAAAAATAAATACAAACGCTGACGCGTTAAGTCGCATCTACGCGCTCACTCGAGCGCAAGCGAAAGAAAGAGAGGAAAAGGAGAACAGGCCCGAGCCACAAGAGGAAGAAGGACGGAGAGAGCGCTCTCGCACGGCTAGCGAGGCCCCTCATGCCAGCGAGACGGCCCGGGGAACCGCGGTGCCGGGGGAAACTCTGCGTGCATCGCGCGGGCCGAGTGACGGCACCGATAGCGAGAGCGAGGAGGATGGCTGCAGCATAGGCGTACCATGCCCCGACGAGCGTGAGCGCCTCGAAATCATGAGGGAATACCACGATGCCCCTCTAGGTGGGCACCAGGGCATCAAGCGAACACTGCAGAGGATACGAGATAAGCATAATTGGCCTGGAATGAAAAAGGACGTCGCTACCTATATACAACGGTGCGACAAATGTCAGAGGAACAAGATAGGAAAAAAAGCAAAGGCCCCGATGGTCACCACAGTCACACCGACGCGTGCTTTTGAAAAATGTGCCGTCGATATAGTAGGACCCCTACCGATCACGGGAAAAGGGAATAGGTATATACTTACCTTTCAGGATTTACTAACAAAGTACAGTCTAGCGTTGCCTTTGGAAAATCAAGAGGCGAATACAGTCGCAAAAGCCATGACCACCGAAATTATTTGCAAATTCGGCGCTCCGTCAATAATTCTGTCGGACCAAGGGACGAATTTTCTGAGCGCGACTTTCAAAGGGATATGCGAATTACTCGGAATAGAGAAAATTCAAACAACCGCATATCATCCGCAATCAAACGGAACCCTGGAAAGATCCCACAGGACTCTCGCAAAATACCTGAAAAATTTCATCGGAGAGGACCAAAAAGATTGGGACGAATGGTTGCCGTACGCAATGTTTACGTACAACACCACGCCTCATTCGGTGACAAAGCTCACACCACACGAATTGGTTTTCGGAGAGAGAGCAGAGTTACCGACGGCTTTACAGCAGGCCCCGCGAATTACCTACTCGTATGAGGATTATGCCGCGGAATTGCGGGAACGCCTGCGGGCAGCATGGCAGCAGACGCGGGAGAACGTAAAGGGAGCCAAGGAAAAGGCGAAACAACACTATGATAGACATGCATCAGTGGTAGAGTACCGCCCAGGCGACACCGTCCTCCTCCTCGACGAGACGGTCAGACGAGGACGCTCGGCCAAGCTCACACACAAGTGGGTGGGGCCTTACACGGTCAAAAGCAGAGAGTCGAGCGAAACCTATATTATCGGCCGCGGGCGGAAGACGACGAGCGTGCACGCGAACCGCATTAAGGCGTACGTTACCCACTAGCGAGGGTAACGTACGCACCACACACACACACCGTCGCGGGAGCCATCGCGCCGCGGAGAGCCTCGCACGGCTCAGCAAAAAAAAAAAAAAAAAAAAACACAACGAGAGAGAGAGAAAAGAAAGAAAAAAAAGAGAGACAGAAAGAAACATATAAAAATAAAATAAAATAACTCTCAACATTATAAGGGGAGCCCGCGGAAGCGTCCCCACCGACGCGAAAATAAAAAATAAAATAAATAAAATAAAATATTAGAAGGGGAGCCCACGGAGGCTACCCCAACGCACGCGCCCTGAAATGAGGAAGGAAATGAGGAAGGATAAAAAAGATATAAACAAATGATTACGTTTAGTACATATATTGTTACATCGATCATCGTATTGTTACACCAATAACTCTGCGCGTATTTCGTCGTATTATTACGCCGCATTTCGCCGCGGCCTGAGAACAGCCACGGGGCAGGCTGAGGGGCCCCCGGGAACAGGGCAGTCAGCCACCACATGACGGGCCGGCTCAAAAACCATCCCTCCTCCGGGGGGAGGTCCGGGTAGAAGAGCCGGCACAGACCCAGGATGTCCCCGGGGTCACAACCCCACTCAGCCTCCTCCCGGGCAGCTGGAGTGTCCCTCCACAGCTCGTTTATTGCGGTCCTTAGCCGCTCCCGGCGGCGGCGGATCGACACGGCGTGAGTTACAAACTCACGCCGCCACCACTGGGGCCGCGAAATACGCGGCAGCCGCCTTTTCCGTAGACGAGGAGTCTGAAACAGAAAAGAAAAAGAAAACAATAAATTAATATGTAACATATATTATGTAAATTCAAATAAACATGTAAAACCAACACTTACGAGGACGAACTCCAGCTCCGAATCGCCGCCAGCAAAGACGACCGCGCTTCCTTCGAAGTTCCAATTGTCTATCTGAAACAAAAAAAAGGGGGCACAGAAAAAATTTTAATATAAAAATAAAATAAAACAAATACATAATTTTACAAAAATTATTGATACTTACGACTTCGCTTCGTTGAAATCTCGCTGCTAAATGAGGCGACTCCTCGACGATCAAATCCGTCGAGGCAAGAATCACACCGAGAGCGGCATCCCGGTGGGGTAAAAACGCGTAATCAACAAAATTCGCGAAAAAATATAAATTCCGACGACTATTAAGCGAGTTAAAAAATGAAAAGTTTCTCGAAACAAGTGGAACAAAGACAGAAAAATAACCGAGCGATATTCTCCGCAGGTTAGTACCCCTCGTCGCTATTGCCGCCGAGAGGGACGAGAAAACATACCGGGTGGACAAATTTTCAACCAACCCAGGGATTTATTACGAAGAAATAGGAACTTTATCCGTAACCAGCGACACATGGAAATTAATCATAAAAATGGACCTCGGATCGTTAGAAAAACAAGAAAGGGAAATCAAAAAGCCATTTACAAATCTAACATCGCTGTGTACTTGGGCAGCTACGAAGGACGTGCTGTGCAATACGATTGCCGACACAGCAGCAAAAATGCTACAGAGGACCGAGCAAGAGCTTCGAGCGATCCACGATATAACGGGTGGCAAATTAACACGTCACCGTAGGGGCATAATTAACGGCCTTGACTCGATTATCAAGGCAGTCACGGGAAATATGGATGCACAGGATGCTGGGGAAATCAACGAACAACTCAACAAATTGGGGACCAATCAAAACGCTTTAGAAAACGCCCTTAGCGAAAACGTTCAAATTCTCGAGTCGATATTACACCTGTTCAACAAATCAACAACACGGTTGGAGGAAAATCAGAAACAATTACAATCACTCGTCGTGAACGTACGGGACAGCCTGACAAACCGTCTGGACAGGTTAGATGAACGACAACAAATAGACGAGAAACTTACAACAATGGGAATGATCACCGAATCTCTGTTGAGCGAAGTCAGACAACTGACAGATTTTATAGCAGGGTTATCAAAAGGATTAGTTAATCCAAGCATATTGCCCCCGGGGCAAATGGCAGAGTACTTGAAAAACGCCATTACGTACTTGCCGAGAGGTCTGTCGTTTCCGACGCCCGTGCGGCCGGAGGAAATGCCAAAATTATTAGAAATTAGCGAAATAGGTGCGTATTGCGTAGGGACGGAACTCGTCCTGGTCATCAAAATTCCATTAATAAATCACGAGGAATACATAATAAATAGAGCGTATCCATTGCCCGCGAAGATCGAAGGAAATCACTTTCAATTTATGGAGGTAACAAATGCAATCGTCATTGTTGAAAAAACGCGAAGATCTTGTTTAATGATGGACGAGAGCGCATCGTGCATCGTACAGTTAAACAATACGCTAATAATCGCATTAGAACACCGTGGTAAATGGTTATACGTAGCGCCGGAACCTGAAACCTTATTAATACATTGCGGAACGCGACAATTAGAACATGCAACATTAATAGGGACAGGGACTCTGGCTTTGGACGGAAAATGTTCCGTCACCACTCCTAATTTTAGAATCGAAACCATAGGAGAAATAAAACAAACTGTACACAACGAATTTTTACCACGAGCAAATTTGACAATGCTAAACGAGGATATACAATTATTAAAGTATACGGCAATTGTACCCGAATTACCTCACAAATTGTCAGATAATCCAGCAGAGATAAATAAAATCGGAGAACGTTTGAAAACGCTAAAAACAAAAATAAAAGGAATTCGCGAGGCAGAGGTAACACGACAAATCGCAATTGGAAGCTACTCTATAGGGGCAATCGTGCCGATAATAATCGGAGCGACTTGTATATATCTCTATATGCGGAAGCGAGAGCGCACACCCGCAGTGGCGATCTACAGCGAGCCGGCCATCATCAGCTGGGCGACCGAGCCGCAAACAGCTAAGTCGTCAAAACGCAAGTTACCTATACCCTCACTTAATGGTAAGGTAATACGAAAAACACAACGCACGAATTCGACATGAGACATACATACATATATACGTAACCGAACTAGATTATATAAATACGCATGTCCCACTTTGTATCGGGGACACAAAATAATTAATCATGCAATGGGTGCAAATATGTAATTATATGGGAATTATAGAATTTTAAATCGCTAAAAACATGTAAACAACGACATTTGTAAGCCCAAGGACCAAACACAAAGTCGCAATGCCAATCTCGGGAGAGATTTATTCTTCCAAGGGGGGAGGGATGTTGTGACCCGGAATTTCCCTATTTCACAACATCGGTCAGCGACCGAACTGCGGTCAATCACCGACCGAATAAAAGAGCATTCAACTGCTTATCGCAGCAGAATTAGGCAATTTAGAGCAAATAATTGCAACAATGCTTCGTCAGATTATTGCAAAAGATCGATAGCCGTCACCTTTCGAGCGACGACGTATCGATCCCGAAAGTCAGTCTTGATCAGGGCAGCGACGGGTTTGGTTCGAAGGCAAAACCATCAACTTGTACTTCTTGTTAAACCTATTTAAACCAACCTAGTCAATAAACTTTACAAGTATTTTGTAGCTGCTTGAGTTGGAGTTTAACTCGTTTGGCGTAGATCCCAAAACCTTCATCCCTATTTTCACGATAGTCTCTATCTTGAAATATCGGGACACAACAATGGTGACCTGCCAAAAGCAATGTGATCTCTTTCCCTGAACTCGGTGACCGTGTCCCACAGCTTTCAAGCACGATTTCAGATGTTATCGTCCTCGTCCGTGTTAAGCCGATGTGTTACATCCGTGAATCGAAGCTTAAAAAAACTCTGCGGCAAAATCTATAAAACGGATCGGTTTGAAATTTGTTGTGTGTATTTAGTGATATAGCCCGGAGGGACTGACGATTTTAGAATTTCGAAATTTTGAAAATTTTGTCACTCTAGAAAAAATTTTTTTTGCAAAATTTCGAAATTGCGAAATCGTCAGTCCCTCCGTGTTGTGTCACTAAATACTCACAAAAAAATTCAAATCGATCCGATTTATATATTTTGCCTGAGAATTTTTCTACATTTCGATGAGGGGGGTATTATCCCCCATGGCCTTAACGGAGATTTCTTGAAGTTCCGTCCATTTCTTCTATTCATCCTATGCTTGTAATTGCAACAATTTATTATTTATTTATTCACAGTTATTTATTAATATTCACGAATAACTGTCTTACAATCTTACAGATTTAATTAACATCACTAAACGTCTTTTTTCATTCGTCTCTTGCTCGATCTATGTTCAAATTCATCATCGGAGACTGCAAGAGCAATGAGTTCAAAAACAACACCGGCTGTGAATGATTTTCAACAGAGACCGAATAAGAGTAGAATTTTTCCAATTTCTTTATTACTCTATCAAAAAGTGAGAAAATTCACTCTTTGAAAGTGTGTTATGAATTGAAAAAATATTTCTCACTCGATTGGTCACTGGAACAAATCATCTACAGCGACTGTTGTATTTGAATTCATCTTGTCCTCGGTCTCTGTGAAATTCATCGACGGAGACTGCAGGAGCAATGAGTTGAACAACCACAGCCGCTGTCAATATTTTTTGACGGAGACCGGACAAAAGAAAAATTCATTCAAATACTTTTACAGCGACTACTGCACTTGAATTTGTCATGTGTTCCGTCGCTGTCAAAATTCATCGATGGAGACTACAGGGGCAATGAGTTCAAAAACAACAGTCGCTGTTCATAATTTTCAACGGAGACCGGTCAATAGAAGAATTTATCCCAATTCTTTATTACTCTATAAAATAGTGAGAAATTTCACTCTTCGATAAAGTATAATAAATTGAATAAATATTGTGACGTCGGTCTGACGAGTTCACAATGAAATGTGACGTCAAGACGCACTTAAGGTTAAGAAACCTTGAAAAAAATGGTCGTTCCCTTTTTGCCCTAGCCTCTCGGCCAATAGACTGGATGGGAGTCTTTAATTGAGGAGTGCAAATAAATGTGGAAACGTCGTGTTGGATTTTATCTGACTCAAAGAGTCTGTATTTTAGAAAACAAATTATAGATATTACAAATAAAACAAATAATGGACTTACAGTTTGATAACGATGAAGACGGCAGAACGAAATCGGTCAGTCGAAAGGGTGTAAATCTTCGTTGACCTCACAGTTCCTCGAAATAACTTCAAATAATTCTTAATTCTTCTTTGACTTAATACTTTTCAGTTTCAACTTTAAACTTTGAATACTTTCGCTATTAATTTCAATTTTTCTATTACTTTAATCTTTTATTATTTCTTTGAATTTATTTATTTTCGGCCTCTTCTTTATTACTTGGACTCGGTACTTTTCTTTTGACTCTGATTCTTCTGCACTGAACTGACTTCTCTTACTCTCTGCTGGCTCTTCTGCCACTCTGCCTTGATTTTCCTTCTGCGCGTCTTTTTATCATTTCGGTTTATAGGCGTTCCGAAATTTTAAGTCGTAGAAGGGTTCAACCAATGATGGTCCATTTTCATCTTGATTTTCCCTTTTCTTAAACTAAAGGGCCTAATGCTTCGGGAGCGCACACTCCCCTCCACATAGGTCATCCTATTTTTGTCGCGTAGGTGGGTTTCGCCTCTCCCTGACGGACAAAGATGTTGCTTTGGGAAGGCCCATCTTCCCTCCACAACTTACGTCTTATGCGTATTATCGAATACAATATTTTATTTATAATGTTATTCAATGTTTGTTAAATCGCATATTGTTATTTTAAACATATTAGCATTTGCTTTGTGATTTACGTCGTGTCTCTTATTGACAACTTATTTAATAGCGTTACATATCTATTCTTTTCGTGTCGTCCGTTTTAATTGTTATAATTATTCCAAATGAATTATCTATTATTTTCATTGTTATTTTGTTTCCTCATTATTATTTATCAATTATTAATTCATTTATTTTAACATTGAGATTTCATTTGTCTGTTTAAGTTGTTTTACTGTTAAAAGAAAAATATATCAATGTTGAGAGTATTTGAAAAGTGTTACGTTTGTTTGAAGAGCAGCTGCATAAAGTTTTTATGATCGTGGAAATATTTAAGATTTTGTTTTTCTTGGAATTTTGGTACTTAAAAATATTCATGTTCTCTATCTACTTATGGCGTCTACTAGTCGCGAGATAAGCGGTTCTCGAAAGGTTGCGGCATTTCGTATCACTCCCTTTCGTGGGAATGCATTTTCTAGTCCCCATGCGTTTCCCCTTTCGGTCCGTTGGTATTTTTTTGAACACGTGTGTTTATTTTTAAGACTCGTGGGAAGTTATATATAGAAAATGTTTATTAGAGTCTAGATGTTCTGTGCAGTGAAGCCAGATCGCGTGCAAAACTTACCCTCTCTCTAGTCCCCTACGCGCCCATCACACAATCAGAGAAGCGCGTGTCGGTGAGCAAGCGACGCTCGGACGGCGTCGGAAAGAGCCGAGCGCGGTCGAGAAACTTCGACCGCGGCTTCGGCAGCTACACCCATACATGGGGACGCTGAGCACGTTCATGTGGCGCGTAAGAGGACTAGAGAGAGGGTAGCCTCTACACGCGATCTGGCTGCTGGCTTCTGGCTGCACGGCTCGCGCGTGACGTCACCCGACGGCCCGCGCGAGTTCTTCTAATAAATTGCTCCCGCTTCACTCACACCCGTCCTAATGCCAAATGCATTATAATCCCTATAAATAAGCGGAAATATATTTATATTACTAATATTATATTAATTCTCATACTTTTATCGAGGGATAAGCAACAAAACAGCTACCGAATACAAGCCAATTATCTATCCGGCCGCGATGAACAAGTACGAAAATGTGCACCTATCCCTCAAGAGATTAGATGGTCCAGTCGGTAGCGTGCCTGACTACGGTCCGAAGGGGCGCGGGATCGATCCCCGCTCTAAGTACTTTTTTTTATTTTTTATTTTTTTGGCGAATTGTTCATTCGTGACACACGCTCATTGAAATAACAACAATTTTGTAATCGTATGATAATACATCTAAAATTTAGATGTATTATTATACTATACTTCGCTTACGATTGATACGATAATAATACATCTAAAGTTTAGATGTATTATTATATTATACTTCATCATATTTCCATACTTTCTCTATTTATACAAACTTTTATCAAGCAATAAAACATTATCCCCGAAAACAAGTCATCATCATCCATCCGGCCGCGAATCACAAGTACCAGAAGATGCACTAATTCTACAAGCAATGGGATGGTCCCGTGGTAGCGCGCCGGACTCCGGACCACAAGGGCGTGGGATCGATTCCCACGCTCAATATTTTTTTTTTTTTTTTTTTTTTTTATGGGGCGAGTTGTTCATTTGTAAAACACGCTAAAATAAATTGCAAAATAATATATATATCACATTCGTCAAGTGGCGAAGTAGGCAAAACACCGAAAAATCAAAGCGTCAGTCGAAGTATTTTAACCTTTTCCGATGTCAAAGTTTTAGAGCTTGAAGAATTGTTTTGTTGTTGTTTTGTTTCACACCATTTGAAAAAAATACTTTTCGATGAAAACTTCTATTTTTATTACTTGGTGTACATTTTTTACTTTTTAAAGTTTTAAATGTGGATTTCCCTTCTTTTTGTACGAAACCACCGAATGTAATCATGTAAGTAAAAAAAAACAACAACAAAACAATTCTTCAAGCGTTAAAACTTCGACATCGGAAAAGGTTAAAATACTTCGACATTCAGCACTGACGCTTTGATTTTTCAGTGTTTTGCCTACTTCGCCACTTGACGAATGTGATATATATATTATTTTGCAATTTATTTTAGCGTGGTTTACGAATGAACAACTCGCCCCATAAAAAAAAAAAAAAAAAAATATTGAGCGTGGGAATCGATCCCACGCCCTTGTGGTCCGGAGTCCGACGCGCTACCACGGGACCATCCCATTGCTTATAGAGTTAGTGCATCTTCTGGTACTTGTGATTCGCGGCCGGATGGATGATGATGACTTGTTTTCGGGGATAATGTTTTATTGCTTGATAAAAGTTTGTATAAATAGAGAAAGTATGGAAATATGATGAAGTATAATATAATAATACATCTAAACTTTAGATGTATTATTATCGTATCAATCGTAAGCGAAGTATAATATAATAATACATCTAAATTTTAGATGTATTATTATCGTATCAATCGTAAGCGAAGTATAGTATAATAATACATCTAAATTTTAGATGTATTATCATACGATTACAAAATTGTTGTTACTTCAATGAGCGTGTGTCACGAATGAACAATTCGCCAAAAAAATAAAAAATAAAAAAAAGTACTTAGAGCGGGGATCGATCCCGCGCCCCTTCAGACCGTAGTCAGGCACGCTACCGACTGGACCACCTAATCACTTGAGGAACAGATGCACATTCTCGTACTTGTTATTCGCGGCCGGATAGATGATTGGCTTGTATTCGTTTGCTCTTTTGTTGCTTTATCCCTCGATAAAAGTATGAGAATTAATATAATATTAGTAATATAAATATATTTCCGCTTATTTATAGGGATTATAATGCATTTGGCATTAGGACGGGTGTGAGTGAAGCGGGAGCAATTTATTAGAAGAACTCGCGCGGGCCGTCGGGTGACGTCACGCGCGAGCCGTGCAGCCAGAAGCCAGCAGCCAGATCGCGTGTAGAGGCTACCCTCTCTCTAGTCCTCTTACGCGCCACATGAACGTGCTCAGCGTCCCCATGTATGGGTGTAGCTGCCGAAGCCGCGGTCGAAGTTTCTCGACCGCGCTCGGCTCTTTCCGACGCCGTCCGAGCGTCGCTTGCTCACGGACACGCGCTTCTCTGATTGTGTGATGGGCGCGTAGGGGACTAGAGAGAGGGTAAGTTTTGCACGCGATCTGGCTTCACTGGTTCTGTGTGCTCTTGTAACGTTATCTAAAGAATTTCTCGAAGAGAGAAAAAAAAAAGAACTACGGAGTTTCGACGGACGTCACAATATTTTTCGCTCTTTCGGTCTCTGGAACAAATCATGAACAGCGACTGTTGTCCTTTAATTCATCTTGTTCTCTGTCAAAATGCATGGACCGAGACTGCAGGAGCAATGAGTTCAACATCGGCAGCTGCTGTTAATGATTTTTTACAGAACCCTAGCGTGTTCTGTGAGCCAAAATTTGATTGGTAATTCTAAACTGGTAAAGTCGAAAAATTCGTCTCAAATATTGACTAGTAACCAATTTTTCCAGAATCGAACGGAAGCGATTTTGGTCGGACTGGTAAGGTACTATCATTCATATTTTGGATGGTTATGGTTTTCGTAGCTCCGCTCATTTATCGCTACCAGTTTTATTTTGGATGGTTACTCGGTTCTCGATCTTTGTTGAAGATACGCCCTAGCGGGTTGTGCGATTTTGCAAACTGGTAAAGTCGAAAAAATCGGCTCTAATTTTGATTGGTAGCGATTTTTCATCTAAAGTCGCGTGATTCAAGAATAGATTAGTTGATCCTACTTACCAGTTATAGTTTGGATGGTTATTCGGTTCTTGCGGCCCCGCCCAATTCTCGCTACCAGTTTTATTTTCTCATTGCAAATGTAATCTTGCTTGATGGAATTGTGTCATAACAACATTACGAAGTATTGTATCGACAGTTACAGTAATTGTTGTAAGCCTTCGGTAAAGCGTTTGGAACTTGAAAAATCTGAGAATATCGTTAAGAAATACAGTTTGGACAGCTGATAAAGCGCAGCATTCATGGAGAATCACACCGTATCTTCAACAAAGATCGAGAACCGAGTAACCATCCAAAATAAAACTGGTAGCGATAAATGAGCGGAGCTACGAAAACCATAACCATCCAAAATATGAATGGTAGTAACTTACCAGTCCGACCAAAATCGCTTCCGTTCGATTCTGGAAAAATTGGTTACTAGTCAATATTTGAGACGAATTTTTCGACTTTACCAGTTTAGAATTACCAATCAAATTTTGGCTCACAGAACACGCTAGGGCGGTGTGATTCTCCACGAATGCTGCGCTTTATCAGCTGTCCAAACTGTATTTCTTAACGATATTCTCAGATTTTTCAAGTTCCAAACGCTTTACCGAAGGCTTACAACAATTACTGTAACTGTCGATACAATACTTCGTAATGTTGTTATGACACAATTCCATCAAGCAAGATTACATTTGCAATGAGAAAATAAAACTGGTAGCGAGAATTGGGCGGGGCCGCAAGAACCGAATAACCATCCAAAATATAACTGGTAAGTAGGATCAACTAATCTATTCTTGAATCACGCGACTTTAGATGAAAAATCGCTACCAATCAAAATTAGAGCCGATTTTTTCGACTTTACCAGTTTGCAAAATCGCACAACCCGCTAGGGAAACCAGACAAAAGTAAAATTTATTCAAATTGTTTAGTGCGCTATATCGGTCTCTGAAACATATCATCAATAGCGACTGTTGCATTCGAATACATCTTGTGCTCAGTCACTGTCAAAATTCTTCGCCAGAGACTGCTAGAGAGATGAATTGTAAAGAACCCAAATGGTTTTGAAAATTCTTACCAGGGAATATGCGTGTTATATAGTCACCTGACGGAAGGAATTGGATCTCTTCCCCCCACTTGATGAGCGTGTCCCACAGCTTCCAAATATGATCTCAGATGTACTCGTCCTCTGCCTCCTATTCGTCCTATACCTGTAACCACAACAATTTATTATTTACTTACCCATTGAACGACTTTGTTCATTGGTCTGTTGGTCCGTCTCTGTCACCATTTATTGACGGCAAACAAATTCAAAAGCAACAGCCGCTGCCAATGATTTTCAACAGAGAACGAGCAAAAAAATGTTGCCGACCAGAGAAAGGGCAAGAGAGAGAATAATGAATTAAACAAATATTTTTCAATACTTATTTTTTGTTCCCTCTCTGGTGAAAATTATCGACAGGCATTGTTGCTTTTGAATTTATCACATTGCGTGTGCTAAAAGTTGTCAATAGTGGCTTCAGAAGAGTAAACAAAAATCAAGACAATTTTCACTGTTTGTTTTCGGCAGTGTTATGTATTGGAACATTTATTACATTCTGTATTTGTCCACAGTCTCTGGCAATAATCATCAGCAGAAATTGTCGCTTTTCAATCCATCATCTGCTTGGTTTTTGTCAAAATTTATCGACAGAGACTGTCGAAGGGACGGAATACTTCATAACAACTTCAAAAATATGGCCATTACAATATTACATAATACGAAAGAAAATCAGAATATATCTTACCCACAGCATTATCACGAGAAGCAAGACGAAGCAGGAATCATATAAATTACATCGCTACGAAAGAATCGACGACTGCGACGACTGAGTCACTTCAAACAATACAAAACTGTAAAGAAATAATTGTTTTTTCGGCACCGTTAACTTCACTCTTTTTCACTCAACACTATTTTTAACACTTTTTTAAATCATTTTGACAGAACCACCGGCATCGGTTGTAATCGATGTTTTTGATAAGCATTCAAAAACCGGCATCATGAATGGTGCTCAAAGCTATCTAAGCGCTCGAAGTATAAACATTGGTGCGAATGCGATAAAATTTTGAATGACTCTATTTGCACTTGCATGTTATGACTCTGTAAAGTGCATACAAGGACATCTAAGAGTGTATAATACTACGGGAATGAAAGATTTATAATTATTTAATTGTGGCCGGCGAATGTATTCTAGTTTTCCGAGAATCATCGACAAAAATGTAACGAATGTAAAAGATTGCAAGGCAACAATAAACTGTTATTATTCTGTAACTTTCGAAATATGAAACATTTATATTTCTTATAATATCCTACATTGATTTATATATTTAAAACGGCTGAGTGGAGTTTTGTGTGCATGTGTGTACATATTATGTGTATCTACACTAAACTACAAAAATGAAGCTAGTGAAGACAGTGGTTCTTCGTCAGGTAAAGTGCACAACAGTTTGAGCTAAGAGCACTGAAGCATTATTATTATAAAGGAGCGCCAAATTTTGTACGACGTTGCGTCTATGCAAATATATGAATATTGTGACAACGCCGCGTCTATGCTGAACAATACCATACGCGTTTCGTATTCCGTCGAGCACTATGGCACGTGGTACGTATTTCTTGGCTTCGGTGGAACTTTCAAGGAAAAACGGTTTTATGAGAACTTTTATATCGTTACTATATAATGACGATATGGTATCTGATACGATAGAGAATATTAAGATAAAGACGAGTGCCGCGTATTTATTATCAGTCAATAACATATTTCGAGTTTCCCAAAAAATCGTTTCCTTCTATTTGTTCACATAAAAGTGTAGTGATAACAGCAAACGCTGCAATAAAACTATTTTTAATAATTTTTAGGAACAAAACGTCAAGTCAGCAAAGCTGACCAGTCAACAAGAAAACCCGTAAGTTTTTTTGAAGGTTATTTTTTTATTTCACGGGTAACGTGTAAATTTTATAGTATAAAGATGTGTCGAATATCGATGCATCATAACAAGCTTATTTTTGTTTGTCTCCGCGTGCAATGGTCCCTCGATGACCGAGCCCCCACCAAGCGACCGTACAATGGATTCCGCATAAGGAAATGTGTTACATCCGTAAATCGAAGCTTAGAAAAATTCTCCGGCAAAATTTATAAAACGGATCGGTTTGAAATTTGTTGTGAGTATTTAGTGATGTAGCCCGGAGGGACTGACGATTTTAGAATTTCGTAATTTTGAAACTGTGCGAAAGAATTTTTTTGTTGAGTGTAAAAAGTTTCAATATTTCGAAATTCTAAAATGGTTGGTTTCTCCGGACTATATCACTAAATACTCACAGTCAATTTCAAACTTATCCGTTTTATAGACTTTGCCGGAGAATTTTTCTAACCTTCGATTAATGGGGGATACCCCCGCCCCTCCATCGAAATTTAGAAAGATTCTCAGGCAAAATTTATCAATCGGATCGATTTGAATTTTTTTGTGAGTATTTAGTGACGCAACACGGAGGGACTGACGATTTTAGAATTTCGAAATTTTGCAAATTTTTTCACTCTACAAAAAAATTTTTTGGCAGAATTTCGAAATTGCGAAATCGTCAGTCCCTCCGTGTTGCGTCACTAAATACTCACAAAAAAATTCAAATCGATCCGATTGATAAATTTTGCCTGAGAATCTTTCTAAATTTCGATAGGGGAGGGGGTATCCCCCATTAATCGAAGGTTAGAAAAATTCTCTGGCAAAATCTATAAAACGGATAAGTTTGAAATTTATTGTGAGTATTGAGTGATATAGCCCGGAGAAACCAACCATTTTAGAATTTCGAAGTTTTGAACATTTTTTCACTTAACAAAAAAATTCTTTTACACAGTTTCAAAATTGCGAAATCGTCAGTCCCTCCGTGTTGTGTCACTAAATATTCACAGAAAATTTCAAATCGATCCGATTTATAGATTTTTCCTGAGAATTTTTCGGAATTTCGATGGAGGGGGGGGGGGGGGTATTCGGTAATTCTACCAGGGATGTCTCTGTAAAAAAATCTCGCTGAATGGGGTCATCGAGACACGATCAAGAGGGCGCGGCGTTCGCGGACAGTCCCAGAGCACCTGGCAATTGACTTAATGCATTTTTCGGTTTAACACTCTATTATAGTAATTTTACATCACAGATACAACCCAGAAAGCGGAGAGGCCCGCAGCCGCAGCAACAGCAGCCGCAGCAACAGCAGTTGCAGCCGCAGCTGCAGCAACAGCAACTGCAACTACTGCCGCCGCAGCAACAGCAATTGCAGCCGCAGCAGCTGCAGCAACAGCAACTGCAACTACTGCCGAGCACCTTGGCACGTGGTACGTATTTCTTGGCTTCGGTGAAACTTTCGAGGAAAAACGGTTTTATAATAACTTTTATTTCGTTATTATATAATGACGATATGGTATCTGATACGATAGAGAATATTACTGAAGATAAAGACAAGTGCCGCGTATTTATTATCAGTTAATAACATAATTCGGGTTTCCCAAAGAATCGTTTCCTTCCATTTGTTCACATAAAAGTTTAGTGATAATAGCAAACGCTGTAATAAAACTATTTTTAATAATTTTTAAGAACAAAACGTCAAGTCAGCAAAGCTGACCAGTCCACAAAAAAACCCATAAGTTTTTTTGAAGGTTATTTTTTTATTTCACGGGTAACGTGTAAATTTTATAGTATAAAGATGTGTCGAATATCGATGCATCATAACAAGCGTATTTTTGTTTGTCTCCGCGTGCAATGGTCCCTCGATGACCGAGCCCCCACCAAGCGACCATACAATGGATTCCGCACAAGGAAATGTGTTACATCCGTAAATCGAAGCTTAGAAAAATTCTCCGGCAAAATCTATAAAACGGATCGGTTTGAAATTTGTTGTGAGTATTTAGTGATACAGCCCGGAGGGACTGACGATTTTAGAATTTCGAAATTTTGCAAATTTTTTAACTGAACAAAAAAATTCTTTTGCACAGTTTCAAAATTGTGAAATCGTCAGTCCCTCCATGTTGTGTCACTAAATACTCACAGAAAATTTCAAATCGATCCCATTTATAGATTTTTCCTGAGAATTTTTCGGAATTTAGATGGAGGGGGGGGGGGGTATTCGGTAATTCTACCAGGGATGTCTCTGTAAAAAAACCTCGCTGAATAGGGTCATCGAGACACCATGAAGAGGGCGCGGCGTTCGCGGACAGTCCCACAACACCTTTCAATTGACTTAATGAATTTTTCGGTTTGATACTCTATTATAGTAATTTTACATCACAGATACAACCCAGAAAGCGGAGAGGCCCGCAGCCGCAGCAACAGCAGCTGGAGCAAGTGCCGCCGCAGGACCCAGAAGAACTCACTGATCACGAGGCGGAGTTAGTTCGAGTACATGCCGCATTTTATAACACTTCAGTGCTTCTGTCGGATGCCCGACAGGAGATCAGGAAGCAGCAGGAGCAAATAGACGCTTTGCAACGCGAAATAAGACGGCAGAACTTAATTGCGCGTCAACGCCGCATTCAATATTCGTTGCGCAAACTGCAGCCGGAGGGGAAAGAACAATAATTTTGTAACGTTTCTTTGAAAATTACCTGCTTGTTATCATTTTAGACACATTTAAACTTATGTATACAAAATTTTCACGATATTTAAAATTGTAAATGTCATGAGTAATATATTATAAGTTTATATATAATGATAACTATAAGTCTAGTTATATTTGAAAGTTCAATTCATTTTTCTTTTAATTTTTAAAGCTACATTTATTTTGAAAAGTGTACAATTTTGTATACATAAGTTTAAATGTGTCTAAAATGATGACAAGCAGGTAATTTTCAAAGAAACGTTACCATTTTATTGTTTCGTCAAAAACATTACGTTCCTAAAATTTTAAAGTTTATATCCATGTTTTTAAATAATAATAATATACTAATAATAACAATAATAAAGGGGTAATTTGAGAATGATTGTTATTCTTATTTAATTTCTTTATTGTGATCAAAATCGATGGAAGTTATGATAAAAATGTTTTGTTCTTTGAAATCATTTTGTTAAACAAAATTAATTTTCTGTTCATTTTCTGCAGAAAACACTGTTTTTTGAATTTAAAAACATTTATTATACAGTCGTGAGCGAAAGTTAGGGATCACTTTGATTTTTTCGGAGCACGTCGCGAATAGTCGATAAAAAATTTTGAAAAAATTAGGGTGCATAGGAAATTTCATTAGCTTTCGAATGGTTCTAGTCCTACCTCGATCGGACGATAAAAAACAAAATGGCGTCGACTTTTGCAAAAAAGTGTATTTGCGCCGAGGTGAACATTTTTGAAAATTGCGAAAAAAAATATACAATGCTATTTCAGCGGATTATCTTGTAATGATAAGGTGATAGTATACACTTCGCTGAATCCGAAACCACCCTTAAACTTTTTGTCCGACAATTGGGAGTGGACATACGCCATTTTGAAAGTCGGAATGAGTAAAGGGCGATATCTCCGAAAGTACTCGACCGATTTCGCCGAGCTTCCGTGAGAAGTTGTGTGAAAATACCCTCCAAATAATGGGTTACTTAGGTGTTACGAGAATCCCGTGCACCGACGATGCACCGCCGAAAACCGTTGCATTTAGGTGTCACTTTTTCGTTTGAGAAAACCTGCCCGCCCCACTTTTCGACATTCGGTAATGCAAGTTAGCCTATCGTATCAACGACATTTCAATGAAGAAAATAAAAAAAAAACGTTTGAATGCGATTCCGGGATGCAAAATTATCAACGATCAAACGCGAGAGTACAACGGGACACCGGGCGAATCGACTCTGCCGTGATCTTCGTGCCCGCGCGTTGAGCGCCACTGGCCGCTGAGCGACTGCAAGCGCTCTATCGCGCGCCTTGCTGGTCGTGCATGATGATGTCTCTCTCGCACCCGAAAGATGACGGTTCAGCGTACACACACAATCCGATAGTCAGATGAATATTTACTTATTTATCAACAAATTATAAACGAAGGCTGTGCGTGCATGCAGATCTTGTGCGAAATTCAATAAATGTAGGGAACGGGGAAGTGACGAGATTTCTTACATTACTCAATTGGAGAGAATTGTAATTTGCAAAATTTTGTGTTTTGCAAAAAAAACAACCAATTTGTTTAAACATTTTTTTCACAAAAAAAGCTGCTCACTATATTTTTTCTTTCCTTTACCGAATTAGATGACACAAAATGAAACACGACAAATCGACAAACACGAAACGAAAAATAATTTTTTGACACACTTCAGACAAACAACAATTAGACAAATAATTTTTATAACTACTTCTCCAATCCCCAGTTGTTAGAGTACTTATGAACCAGTGAATTATTGGTAATGTGTCGAAATTTGTTTGAATTTTGTCGTAGAATAATGCGAAATGATTACGTATTTGTTTAAATTATGAATAATATCAAGGTTTTTGAAAGTCATCAATGAATTTCAGATAATCTTTTTTCGTCCTCACCAATATCGATCTCATGATTGATTCTGTAGTGAGTGATTACAAAAAAAAATTATAGTTCTGAAATGAGAAAAACAAATTTACCGCCAGGAATCGAACCCGCGACCATCGGCTTACCATGCCGCGCCCTTAACCACTCGGCTATTCCTTACTTGTTGTTCTCCAACAACAAGCGGAGCCCTATAAAATTTTTTTTATAGCATTACATAAATACTTAATTACTTTATTCATTATCAATTCTAAATTAACTTCAGATGATTTTTTTTTCAACACTTGTTTACCGATGGGTTTTCTGGTGCATCAATTGGAAAAAAAGAAAAATAGTTGTCAAATGAGAAAAAAAAGATGTTCGGTCAGAAATCGAACCCACGACCCTCGCGTTGTCACGCCACGCTCTTAACCACTCGGCTATTCCTCACTTGTTGTTCTCAAAAATAAGCAGAGCCCTATAAAGTGCGTGGTCGTATACCGGGCGCACAACACGTGCTCCACTATAAAAAAATGCAGATTGAATAAAGTCCACGAATGAAAAAAGTAACGGATGGTGTTGCGAGAATTAGTCTTTTTAAATATCGAAATTTTGTTTCCGGCGGGTTTGGTTTATTGGAACACGCGGGTGTTGATCGCCCGCTATGCAACAACGCACTTTATAAGGCTCCGCTTGTTGTTGGAGAACAACAAGTAAGGAATAGCCGAGTGGTTAAGGGCGCGGCATGGTAAGCCGATGGTCGCGGGTTCGATTCCTGGCGGTAAATTTGTTTTTGTCATTTCAGAACTGTAATTTTTTTTTGTAATCACTCACTACAGAATCAATCATGAGATCGATATTGGTGAGGACGAAAAAAGATTATCTGAAATTCATTGATGACTTTCAAAAACCTTGATATTATTCATAATTTAAACAAATACGTAATCATTTTGCATTATTCTACGACAAAATTCAATCAAATTTCGACACATTACCAATAATTCACTGGTTCATAAGTACTCTAATGACTGGGGATTGGAGAAGTAGTTATAAAAATTATTTGTCCAATTGTTGTTTGTCTGAAGTGTGTCAAAAAATTATTTTTCGTTTTGTTTGTCGATTTGTCGTGTTTCATTTTGTGTCATCCAATTCGGTAAAGGAAAGAAAAAATATCGTGAGCAGCTTTTTTGTGAAAAAATGTTTAAACAAATTGGTTGTTTTTTTTGCAAAACACAACATTTTGCAAATTACAATTCTCTCCAATTGAGTAATGTAAGAAATCTCGTCACTTCCCCGTTCCCTACATTTATTGAATTTCGCACAAGATCTGCATGCACGCACAGCCTTCGTTTATAATTTGTTGATAAATAAATAAATATTCATCTGACTATCGGATTGTGTGTGTACGCTGAACCGTCATCTTTCGGGTGCGAGAGAGACATCATCATGCACAACCAGCAAGGCGCGCGATAGAGCGCTTGCAGTCGCTCAGCGGCCAGTGGCGCTCAACGCGCGGGCACGAAGATCACGGCAGAGTCGATTCGCCCGGTGTCCCGTTGTACTCTCGCATTTGATCGTTGATAATTTTGCATCCCGGAATCGCATTCAAACGTTTTTTTTAAATTTTCTTCGTTGAAATGTCGTTGATACGATAGGCTAATTTGCATTATCGAATGTCGAAAAGGGGGGGGCGGGCAGGTTTTCTCAAACGAAAAAATGACACCGAAATGCAACGGTTTTCGGCGGTGCATCGTCAGTGCACGGGATTCTCGTAACACCCAAGTAACCCATTATTTGGAGGGTATTTTCACACAACTTCTCACGGAAGCTTTGCGAAATCGGTCGAGTACTTTCGGAGATATCGCCCTTTACTCATTCCGACTTTCAAAACAGCGTATGTCCACTCCCAATTGTCGGACAAAAAGTTTAAGGGTGGTTTCGGATTCAGCGAAGTGTATACTATCACCTTATCATTACAAGATAATCCGCTGAAATAGCATTGTATATCTTTTTTCGCAATTTTAAAAAATGTTCACCTCGGCGAAAATACACTTTTTTGCAAAAGTCGACGACATTTTGTTTTTTATCGTCCGATCGAGGTAGGACTAGAACCATTCGAAAGCTAATTGAATTTCCTATGCACCCTAATTTTTTCAAAATTTTTTATCGACTATTCGCGACGTGCTCCGAAAAAATCAAAGTGATCCCTAACTTTCGCTCACGACTGTATATAGAGGATATTCAAACCAAGATTTCGATGCATCACTTGCCCCATACAAAGTACGGTAAGCAAACATTGGAATACACTTAAAAATGCACTTAAAACACTTAAAACCCTTTGTTCGGTCATATTTTTATAGAAACGCTTTTGTAAACATCAGTCTTTGCTGCATGGAGTAAACGAAAATTTATTGAATTGGAAATTCTGTCAAATTGCGGGATATTAATATGCGCGCGAAGTGGTCTCTCATTGAGGATACATCTTGCGAATAAGATAGGATCGTAGGATCACCTTCTAGTGCAATAGTGGTGGCAAAAGCAGCAGCGTACACTGCACAAGAAAACGAATCAGGCTGCTTAGTCACCGGTTGCAGAATAACGTTATCAACTGCCGCATGAGGATAGCGTTTAGCAATGTATCGCTTTGCTTCCTGACTTAAAAAGTCATACTCGGAACAAGCGAGACTGTCATACACAAAAATGTTTGTGCGATCGTAATACAGACAAATCCAATGGTTACTTTTATAACCATCAATTATTTGAATATCACGCTGCTCAGGTGGGCACGGTTTGATGCATTTATAATAAGTTGCGCTGTAAACGCAACAGGGTTGCAACGAAAAGAACTGTTTTCTTGTACAATAGTTTGAAACAAGTCTAAACATGTGTCTGTCAATAGACCCGTGGGTGACAAGACAAGTGGAAGTACCTCGTCAACAGAAATGTTTTTCTGAAGCATTTCAAGGATTTCCACATTGGCATTCGAAATTACAATATCATCATCACTATCGACTGAAACACAATCGTCAGTGACACTCTTGGAGCAAGGTGCAGCAACACTCTCAACCGAGTTGATTTGGTTGTTGTTCTGCTCCCAAGTTCCATGTTGTCCCACTTTAGAACTCACTAGTGTCTGGTCTGTGGTAGATATTCTTTTCTTCTTTTTAAGTTTAGCTTCTTCGCGAGCTTCGACTATGTAATCCGGATCTCGGATCGGCATGTTACGAACACGCCGACTGTCGATAATTTCGGGCAGTACACAATTCATGTAAAATTTGCATAAATAAGGTTTCATTTTTGACTCCCAGAATTGATCATCTTTGTATACAATAATGATTTTCATATCTGATGGAGTCCAGAACGTGAACTTGCATTAATTTCGTTCAGTCACGTGAAGTTGACCCTGAACTTGATAAAAGTATACATGGGTCTTACTCAGAAGGGTTGCATCCTTCTTATTGAAAATGCTTCTAAGGTTCGGCTTTTCTTGAATAATCTCTTCCAAATTGCCGCTTTGAGCTGAAAAAGGACATTTAATCTCAACAATGCCATCGTCATCGATAAGACCATCTGGTGAAGCTCCCAAATAAGGAATTTCTTGATCGATGAAAAGACCGCAGGGAACTACTGTTTCGTTCAAACGCAATTCAAGTTCTTTTCTGGCTTGTGCCTCGTGTTCGTGACCGTACTTTGTGGCAACACTATCGAGAACCTTAGGGTACAAGATGGTTGACACCATTTTCCCACACGATGTCGTCGGTAACATACGTCATACAGTACCGAATCTCGATGCAGTAAGCAGTACGGTACGTAACTGATGCCCAAGCTCGGAAGAGCTCTGCGATACTGTATCTCGCTCAATCTGTTTCCAATTGAGTTGATATGATCGTAATTTTTTAAAGTGGTGTTCAACAAGAACATCGACAATTTCTTTTTCTATGTCTGGCTTTGTGGCAGACGGACCATAATCCTTGTCAGTGCCAGCAAACCTGGGCGAGTTACGATAGCGTTTTCTATCCTTTCTACAAACTCGGTTGTATTCGTTTTTGAAACGCCTATAAACTTCTAATTTTGTTATAGCGTTTGGAACTTTAACGCTTTTGTTAACGTGAATTTTAGACAATACGGATTGCGTATTGTACTGTATGGCTGCACCAATACATCTCATTTGGTATGAGTTTGCAGAACAGTAATTCATTCTCTTTCCAGAATTCAATTTATTAACTACGGAATTGCATGCTTCAGCCATGTTATTAGTTACATTTTTCAGTAAACTATTTGCACGACAGCTCAAATACCGGACTGCTTCATAAACAGTGGAATAAATTCCAGTAGTACGGAATTCTGTTGCCACATCTTTCTCATTTTCTTTCGGTGTGCAAGTAAATGGCAGACTGTCGCAATGCGTATGTTCATTAAACACGTGATTAAAAATTTGCAGAATATCTTTACACAGTCGGGTTACCTTCTCCGTTTCGGATATTTTCTCCGCATTACGGAGATCTCTCGCGTACTCGGCGTTCTTTCGAATTTTCATACCGCTAGCATGAACGCATCGTCGCAATTCAGCAATGCTAATTTTTCCCTTAGTGGGAGGCGCTGCCAGCTTCATTGTGGAAGCGACGCGCAATTTTCGGCATAAATTGCGAAACAAATGATTATTGCACTCGATTTTATTAACGACAATATCGTGTGCAGCGTACGGATTAGCATCCCGAATAGCTTGAAATACGCTACTGTCACCATCCGAAATGATAGTTTTATAAATCAATCCATTACTTTCAATGCTCGTTTTGAAACCCTGCAATATTATGCCGGTTTCCATTGCGGTTGAACTTTGATCGCGATCCCAATTTTTATAACACACATGGTCAGGTGGATCTACATTCAATCGTCGTGCTCTCTCATGAGTAGCACAATACTTATTACGTATGGCACTGTACAGTACTAATTTGCTGGCACGACCAAATATCATGGCTGCGCCGGATAATGCATTGTGTTTGCCGCCTGCAGAGGATCTTTTTGCCCAGCAGCCGTCAGCAACGACTTCAATGTAGGGAATACCATTAATGGTATGCCCTTTTTTTTAAGCCATTTCCCTCTCTATCGAGGCTGCTCTTACTCTTTCCGCTTCAGAAACTTCATGAAAGTTCTTGAACAGCTCATTCTCATATTTCCGGTAGGTTTTGGCAGTCATAGATGGAATGGCCATCACAGAAAGTTGCTCTTGCAACGTGCTGTGTCCAATACCTGAGGTAATGGTGCCGCATATAGCACTTTCGTTGATACCCATAATGTTTTTGCAAAAGGGATCCGTCCAAATTTTAAATTCATAATTACACATTTGGCACATAAATACTAGCTGTGTTCTCAATCCTCGGTCAAGGGTCTTGATGAGTTTCAAATAACTAAAGGGACAGCCCAATGATGCATTATGATTATCAAATTTATCATGCAACTCTTGCAGGAAGAAGTTTATATCGACGATTCGTCGACCTTCAACTTTGACTTCCATTGTACGAGCCGTATCAATGGTGGGACTTTCCGCAACTATTGTTGTGTCAATGGTTCCCGACGCTAGCGATGTGCCATGTGCATTAGAATCGGTTACAATAGATATACTTGAATTAATCAAGTTATCTTCCTGTTGACAGAACGAGTTTGTTTCAAGGCTGTGCTTTGATGAATCAGTAGCAACGCATCTCACGGTTGACGGAAACTGTAGCCGATTATCGGATACAGTCAACGCATTTTTGTTGTGCTGTGCGGCAACTCGAAGTCCAATCCATGTATTGGTCAGTTTATACACGACCCGATTGCCATTTTGATCAATGGTCATTGTCAAATTGAGTATTTCTACTTGCGAGTACCGTTCCCCAGGCGTACCTGAAGAGTTGGACACATCGCAGCAAACGTCAGACAAGTCTGCTTCTTTGTGTTTTTGCTTATTATTTAAACTGATATCTACGGTCTCCCGAAATATTTCAATTTCGGGGTGCGCAGGCGATGCCTGTGTAGCGTTGACAGCTAGGAGTGCTTGCGAGTACCGTGTTACGTCCCAGCTCTCACGCTCGAAGTTTTTTTTAGCCCCACAAAAAAAATAATAAAACACGCAATACCGACAGTAGGTATATGCAGGACACACACTCATCAGTATCTTCTTTCGACGAGACGTAGAGCACGTAGTCCCTAAGCACACCTAAATTTATGATAACCATAAATCACCCCTCTTTCGAAAACCAGATGCATACGCACCTTTCCTTCCTCTACCTCCACTATCTTTTCAACAAATTATAAACCACCACATGTAGGAGATTCCACGGACTTTGTAACAAACCTCTTCTGATATTTATATTAGACGTCGTATGGAAAAACGGTGAAAGATAAAAACAGCGTAAGGGAAAGACCCGATAAGAGTTTTCCCACACAGATATTTTCTTCTTCCATCTTTTTCTAGTAAATCTTTGGAATGTAATCTTGCATACCGATTCTATATTAAAACCACGGTATTTCTTATCCAAAGCAAGCAAAAGATAGGAAGTTGCCTAAACCCCGACGCAGCGACGCGTCGCCTATCACGTCAATGTTCAAATCTTAACAACTTTTCGGGCACCAAGACGCTCATGCCTAAACTCTGTCGCGTCTAAGCGTTATCCTAATCTCTTATGCACAAGACGCAGCCAAATAATCTTGTTGCTGCATCTCTTTCTTATAACACCCTAAAGCAAGGGGAGTAATCCCTCCCACATTTAAAATAGACCAATGTCTAACGAGAACAAAATATCTTTTATCAAACTGTAACATATGGGAGGCGTTTACCGACTCCCACCGTATTTTCAGAAAGTATTATATAAACTCCGCATAAGTTACAAAAGCTTCTCTGATCGATAAAAAGTTCAACTCTGTTCACGTCATCGTAACGTCCGTTAAAATTCGAACAAAATTAACTTAGAAATTATCCGGACTCCGACCGAATTATTAAAACTTGATTGACGAGACTGTGTTCTCACAATCCGCGATAATCCGAATTATTATCAAAAAAATAACAACTGTACCAGACTTGTAATATAATAGTGATAAAAATATTAAATAAAAACTCTGTTAATTTGTTAAATCGACAAATAGTTTATTCGGGAAATCACTCCAAGATTTCTCCGATCCAGAAACTCCGAAACATCTCCGAAGAGTATCGGGCGTAAAAACCCTCATTGATAATAGAATTGTATTTCGCGAGTCGCGGACCAACCAACAAAGACTCTCCGGCGAAAGATATTTAAATCTTCGCGCTCCAAATCCGGTGGTCACGAGACTCGTACTCGATCCCTCTCTCGGGACGTAACAACTATATATCAATAAAACTGGTGGCAGCGGAAACAAACGAAATCATACCACCAATAAAACTGGTGGCAGCAAAAAGCAACCAATTAAATCATAAAACCAATAAAACTGGTGACAGCCGAATACGATTTAAATCGCACCATCAATAGAATTGATAACAGCGAAAATCGATTAAAATTACACAAAATTAACAAATTTCGTGTTATAATTCCCGACAGAGTATCACTATCAAGTAATCGGTACACAAACGTGAACTTTTCAAATAAATCGTGAAAGAAAAAGAGAGAAAAAAAGACAATCTTTGTTCGCACCATAAATCAATTAAACGGTGGAAGTGCAGATAATCCTTCGTTACTGCAAAAACAACGGCAAGTGCAACCGAACAGCACGTGTACAACCATCATCAAGTCTTCAAGGGCCAGGTCAACTTCCAGTAGCTACTCGACACCTTTTTCGACCGCCAGTGCAAGCATCATAAATCGTCATCTACTACATCTCCGAGAACATTTCTTCTTCTCGACTTCTACAAGATCTTCAACGAGTAAGTCGAAACATTTACAATGCCTAACGACACCGAAATCCCAATGGAAACATCGACGGCATATAATCCGTCACGACCTCAACAACAACAAGGACAGCAATCAAATACGTTCGCATCTTCATTCCAAATTCCATCAACATCACAAATGAATAACGATACGTCACAATTGTACAATAGATATAGAGACTTTTCAAGAATTATACCAGAGTTTGACGGAACTAGCAGAACGGTTTCCTTATCAGGATACTTAAAATATTGCGACAGAGCTAAACAATACATTGCTGTTGCAACAGAATCAGATATCGTAACGTATTTAATTAGCAAATGTAAAGGAGCAGCTTTCGACACATTAGATGATTCATCAATCACGACGATAGATGAATTAATAGAAGATTTAAAAGAAAGATTCAGTATTAAAAAACCTATTGCAACATGGTTTTCAGAAATATCAAAATTTCAACAAAAACACAAAGAGTCAGTCAAAGAATTCCATAAGCGAATTACTAAATATTTAGACGAATTCAAACAAGCAATTGGCAGTTCATCTCTCAAAACACAAGCCGGAGCAATAGAGCTCGCACAAGAACTAGCAGCAGATCAATTTCGGAAAGGTATTAAACCTATCTATCAAGCACATATTTCCTTTGACGGTGAACCAGATATGAAAAAGATACTTACACAAGCTCGTGAAATCGAACGTTTTCTGGGTCACACCGATACAGAAAATGACAACTCAAAAATTTGCTTACCGATAATACAACAAAACAAATTTCAAAACAATTCAAATCCCACAAAATGTTGTAACCACTGTAAAAAGACAAATCACACAATAAATGAATGCTTTGCGCTCATGAAATTAAACAACGAAAAGAAGACAAACGAAAACCAAAGTGATCAAATTTGCAATTATTGTAAAAAGAAAGGTCACTTAATCAAAGATTGTCGAAAAAGAACATACAATAACAACAAGAAAGCCGAACAAATAAAAGCATGTACAGCCCAGGGAAACGAGAAATCGACCCCTCGACAGGGCGCTGCGACGGGGCAACACTCGCAAGAGCGCCAGGAATAGATAAAACCGTTCCACAAAAAATCCTTCGAGCAGAATGCAATCTCAACTTTACATCCATTAATAACAATTCTCCAACAATATTGTTGTGCTCGAAAGATTTCATAAAATCAGAAATTTTATTTTTGGCAGATTCGGGATCTCAATTAAATCTAATAAAACTAAATCATTTAAAATTTCCCGATGACATTAATAATTTAGTAATTTACGAATTACAAGGAATTTCAAATCATGATAAACCAGTAACTCTTGGAGAAATAACAATCGAAATAAATAACAAGTCAGAAATATTTCACGTAGTTTCAGATAATTTTCCAATAGAATTCGACGCAATACTTGGTAATGAATTATTAGGAAAAAACAAGGGTAGAATCGATTGGTTAGCAAAGTACGTACGGCTGAACGATACAGATTATCCATTTACAAACACAGAATCACTTCTTCTGCGGGCCAGACAGAAAACGATCATGTTTGTTCGGGTAGATAACGCGTTAAAGACGGGTTACGTACCGCGCATACCCTTACGTGATGACATCTTCGCAGGTGAAGCTTTGGTTACTAATACTAACGGCAAAGCCTACTTATATGCCATCAACACCTCCGACAAAGACGTTAAGATAAATGTTCCCGTAATTTCACTATATCCATTCGATATGAGCATAGACGAGAACGATCAGACGGACGATAACTCCGCAAAAGACCAGACCTTCGTACACAATGATAGTACTCGGACGCGAGGAAACCGTGCTAGTGAGGTAATGAAGCTTTTGAATCTTGATCATCTTAATGACGAAGAGCGTAATGCAGTTTCCACTCTCGTACAGGAATACGCAGACCTTTTTCATTTGCCGAGAGAATTTCTAAAATCAACCAATGTTTGCACACACAAAATTCCCACTATAGATGATATTCCGATTAACACGAGACAATACAGACATCCACCTTTTCAAAAACCAGAAATAGAAAAACAAATTAATAACTTGTTGGAATTAAACATTATGGAACCATCCGAATCTCCGCACAATTCACCGCTGTGGATTGTTCCAAAGAAAGCTGACTCACAGGGAAATAAACGATGGAGACTTGTGATAGACTTCCGAAAATTAAACGATAAAACAATCGGTGATGCATATCCACTCCCCTTAATAACCGATATATTGGATCAATTAGGAGGAGCAAAATATTTTTCAATTTTCGATCTAGCCTCTGGATTCCATCAAATTGAAATGGATATAAAAGATAAACATAAAACAGCATTTACAACTCCTCATGGTCATTATGAATTTAATCGAATGCCTTTTGGCTTGAAAAACGCACCAGCTACTTTTCAGAGACTCATGGACCTTGTTTTAAAGGGTCTACAGGGCAACGACCTTTTCGTTTACCTGGATGACATCGTTATATACGCACGTTCTATAGACGAACATAAAAATAAATTCCGAAAACTTGCTGAAAGAT
This sequence comes from Heteropelma amictum, assembly GCA_959613375.1. Lineage (NCBI taxonomy): Eukaryota > Metazoa > Arthropoda > Insecta > Hymenoptera > Ichneumonidae > Heteropelma > Heteropelma amictum. The sequence goes on from OY390725.1 coordinate 1,402,790, forward strand.
TACGTAATGCAAACCTCACTTTACAAACCGATAAATGCGAATTTTTACGAACAGAAGTGCGATATTTAGGACATTTAATTTCTGCAGATGGAGTAAAACCTGATCCTAAAAATATAGAAGCTGTAAAAAAATTCAATACACCTAAAACTCCAAAGAATGTTAGAGAATTTTTAGGTCTCGCTGGTTATTATAGACGTTTTATTAAAAACTTCTCGGGCATTGCAAAACCCTTATCAGACCTGACGAGCAAGAATGTTAAATTCCATTGGACATCCGAACATCAGCTAACTTTCGAAAATTTGAGAGAAAAATTATGCACAACTCCGATCCTCCAATATCCAGATTTTTCAGAACCATTTATCGTTACAACCGACGCATCAAATATTGCAGTCGGCGCAGTCTTATCACAAGGCAAAGTCGGAGAAGATCCCATGGTAGCAGCAGCATCTAGAGTTTTAAACAAAGCAGAAAAGAATTATTCTACTCTAGAGAAAGAAATGGTCGCGGTCGTTTTTGCTTTAAAAACCTTCAGACCGTACCTTTATGGCCGGCAATTTACACTACTGACCGACCATCGACCACTCGTTTGGGTAAACTCAATGAATGACCCGACGTCTCGTGTACTGAGATGGAGAGAAAGATTAAAGGAATTTGATTTCAAAATCCAGTACAAACCGGGGAGAGTAAATACAAACGCAGACGCACTCTCCCGTAATCCGATTATTTTGCCTATCAAATGCAAATGGCGAATTAACGTATCTCCACACGGAGAACGAATCTTAAATCTTAATCCGGGAATCGCGAGAACATATACATCCTCGTCAGACTCTCATTCCCAGGGTAAAAGTAAACTTCAGAAAATCGAAAAGTCTGATTCCAAGGAGGAAATTCCGGAAACTTCCGTGGAAAATCAGTCTGACAAAATTCCTCATACACCTGAACCCGCAGATGTGGCAATTCCGAGAGAAACACACACGGAGACGGTCATTGAAGGAAGTTCCGAAATCCGAAATCATAATGAACGGCCTGATCATCCGTCATTTCAGAACCTCAGTAATCAAGAAACTCAGAATCTCGCGAACGAAATCCAGAACCTCAGTCTAGACAATCCGAATCCCCGCGAGGAAAATAAAAATCAGAGCATCGAGACAAACGCGTCTCAAAACTTTAATCAAAATCTTGAAAATAAAGATCTTAACCAGAGCATCGAGACTGGCAAATCTCAAAGCAAAGCAGAAAATCTTAAAGAAAATTCGATCTATCGATCAAACAAACCGAAATTGGGTATCAAACAAAGGAGTCGCGCTAGTCGACATCTTTCATTCAAAAACCTATCGATTCATGATAAATCATCATCGTCTGATGAGGACGAAGATAATACAATCGCAATACCTGTAAACGTAGAATATATCAATAAAACTCCTATATCTTCAGATGCAGAATCAGTAAACGATGACGCACAAGAAAGTGTCGTTATAATAGGAGAAAAATTCGTTTCAAATAATCCAACTACACTTAACTCAAAACAAAATCAAGAACCTCTACAACATAAAATTACTACGCCCAAAGTTAAGAAAATCTTCAGCGATCTCTCACATACTTCAACTCCTTACGACTCAAAAATCGCTGTAAATAAAGGAATTCAGAAACAAAACAATTTTCAACGAAATCTTGCTAGGGAACTCTTAGAAAAAGGCTTACATAAATCAACAGATTATACTCCTTCCCCTGCAAGACGAGTTAGAAAAAAACTTAACGAATCTATCAATGATAAAAGAATGGGATTAGATTCGGCAACAGACAGACTCTCCCCAGAAAATATGTCTCTCACAGAAGAAGCGCTCATGCAACAAAGCATTCAAAATATAACTATGCATGAAGATAACGTTAACATAACTCCAATGCAAATGTCACTTTTGGAAAAATCAGTCGATAGAGTATCTTCGGATGAGGACATGATAACAATTATAGAAAATGCACCGGCCGTAACAAAGCCGAAAATAATCATTCCTCGTGCCCCTATTCAAAACTTGGAGGCACAACCGCTTCGTAGATCCACAAGAGAGAGAAAACCAAAGAGATGTCCCTGTTGTACCGACGGCGAACACCACATACAAGTCAAGAAACCTCGTATTCAAAGAAAAGCAACGAAAAGCAAAAAACAAATTCAAATTCCAGAAACTATTGTTGAAATGTCTCCTCAAAATATTGCATCAACAATTTACGAAAATAATGATAAAGAAAAGGGTTCACCCAACACTGAAGAAGCTAGATTATCGATATTATGTGACGACATTTCAAAAATATATGCGTCCATGCCTAGAGATATTCCAGCAAACGTATCAGGATCACAGACTTTTCAGGTAGAAAATGATTCAGAAGATAGTCAGAAACCAAGTAACGGTAAAAACGAAAACGTAATTTCACCTCCAATAGAAATTGCATCACAAAGATCGTCATATAGCGATAGCAATTCAAATTCAGATACAATTAACGTTATAGAATCAAGAGACAATTTAGAAATGAGTAAAGATCATTATATTTGCTTTGTATCTGCAGATGGAACAGTTTCTAGCGAAATCGGTAAAAGACTGATCGAATTAGGATTATTGAAAAATTTAACTCCTCAAAATACATTTGAAGTCGGTCAAGTCCTTTTATCAGGAACACCAAAAAAGAAAGTTTTCGCTTTAGTAATCCAAGATCACAGCACAGCACCTTTAATTCAAGAAAACGTCGTTAAAGCATTTAGAAATCTAAAAATCGAAATGAAAAAATTGAAAATCACATCAGCCTCGATCTCTCGTAAACGTTGCAACCTAGATGATACAATTTGGAACAAAATAAAAAATATCATCAGATCGGTCTTCGACCAAACAAACGTACGAATCAGAATATGCAAAGACGAAATCACAATACCCCCTGTGGAAGATAGAAATGGCATAATCAGAGAATGCCATGAATCACCAATAGCAGGTCATAAAGGCGTCACGAAAACATATAATAGAATTCGACAAAAATACTTTTGGGAAAGTTTGAAGAAACAGGTAGAGGATTACGTGAGAAAATGCGAAAGTTGTCAAAGAAGAAAATTAGTAAGAATCAAAACCAAACAGCCAATGATTATTACGGATACTCCATTAAATGTATTCGATAAAATTTCAATGGATATTGTCGGACCAATAAATCCAGAATCTGACCTCGGTCATCGATTCATTCTAACAATACAAGACAATTTATCCAAATTTTCATTCGCAATTCCATTAGTAACAGCAACTGCCAACGAAATAGCTTATGCCCTTGTAACAGAATTCATATGCCTTTTCGGTTGTCCAAAAGTAATTTTAACCGACCAAGGTGCAGCTTTCATTGGTAGAATAATGAAACAATCAACTAAAGTATTGAAAATCAAACAAATTAAAACGACTGCATTTCATCCACAATCGAATGGCTCACTCGAAAGAAGTCACCAAGTTCTAACAGACTATCTCAAACATTATACCAACAAAAAGGATTGGCATAAATGGCTAAGATTAGCAACATTTGCATATAATACAAGCGTACATGAAGGTACAAAATTCACTCCGTACCAAATAGTACTAGGCAGTGAAGCTCGATTACCATCTCAATTTGATTATCTCGATGGCTTACTAACATACGACGATCATGTAAAAAATTTAGCGGCTCATTTACAAGAAACGAGAAAATTAGCTCGTAAAAATTTAGAAAATGCAAAGCAAAAATCGAAAGTCGTATACGATAAAAAAATAAATCCAGTTACATTTCAAACCGGAGACAAAATTTATTTAGTAAAAAATCAGAAAGTCGGAAAATTCGATGATAATTATAAAGGTCCATACTTAGTAACCGAGGTACTGTCGGACCACAACGACATTGAAATAGAAATGGAAAGAGGAAAACGTAAAATCATTCATTGCGATAGGGCAAAAATAGCGCATTAAACAAACAATCTAAAATACGAAACTCATACTTACCGGTACCTTTTCAGGTATGCCGGAGGAAATCAAGATGCTCACCTTCGCAGTAGTTCTCATCTACCTGCTCCAACCCGGCAGCGCGCTGATCGCGTATGATTGCGGCGCTCCATCAATGAACATCACAACAATGTCATTACTAGATATTCAAGAGTGCGAAATCCCTATACCAAAGCCAGAAGTTAAAGAAACCAAAATACAACTACTCCAAAGAGTAGAATTTTCACACATTAAAGTTATACAATGCAAGTTAGAAATCTACAGAATAGTTAAATACTGCGGTATGCATTCCCATACTTCAGAAGTCAAGAACGGTCGTTCAGAATATTTACAAGAATTATCCGCAAATGTATGCAAATCAACGCATCTCACTAGATCATATAACCTTTATAGTACCTTGTTTACCGATTTTAGTGTCAATGCAACAAACACAAGAAAGGTAATGCTAGCTGGATCAATAGATAATAATGGAAACTGCCACGGAACCTCATTCTCAGACAGTTATGGATCCTGGGATAACGTCATAGTCATTGGAATGTTTAAATTTACGCTCCTCGAGCAATACGCGGCGGTTAACCTAAATCAAAACGAAATCATTTTGCAATCGGGAGTAAGATGTAGCTACGACAAAGGAAAATGCATCGACTTTCAAGGAGGATTTAGTTTCTGGGAGCCCCTCGAAACTGATCAATGTAAATTCAATAATTATGAAATAGTCTACGAAGGATTAGCAGAAAGAATTCAAGATACAGTCAAACCTGAAAACGAAATTTATTCTATCACCACGTCAGACATTACATTCGCGCTTAAACCGACTTTCGCTTCCCTCGAGAAAAACAACGAGATCCAATTTTGTTTTTAGGAAAATACGAAAAAAATAAAAAACTCATATTTGTAATTTACAAAGTATATATATATGTATTTCATTCTTTAAACTTACAAAAGGTATAATTTGGTAATGCCAAAACCAACATTATTAATTAATTGAGTTAACTAATAGGGAATATACATACAGGGTGGTCCACGCAACGTGTGCACCTCTTTCACGGTCGAAATATGCGTTGCACGAAAAAATGTTGTATACAAAAGTTACATGGTTTATGAGGCTTCATCATGTGGTGCATTTATTTTTATTCTAGGTGGAGGCGCTTCGGAGATTTCAAGGTCAACTTTGTTTTTTTAAAGGGAATGCTATATTTTTTATAGCGTAAGATGATAGAGTATCGAATTTTGAGTAAAAAAGTATAGACCCTTATTAGCCCTAAAATTAATAGTTAACGAGTATTTTCACTTTATTACTTTGAGTACATTCAGTGACTCGTGGCTTATCACAATTAACGTAAGTGTTCAAATTGATGTCCATTGGCATCAATACAGTGACGAAATCTATTAACTAATGAAGAAACTGCATTCTGAATTATGTCCGGACTAAGTGTCATGCATTCTAAACAAATACGATGTTTCATATCCTCCGGAGTTGTTGGTATTTCACGATACACTCTGTCTTTTAATGTGCCCCACAGAAAAAAGTCTAGAGGAGTAAGATCTGGTGAGCGTGGAGGCCACATGAATTGTCCACCACGACCAATCCATCGATTGGGAAAATTTCTATCCAGTAGTTCCCTCACAATACGTGCGTAATGTGCTGGACAACCATCATGCTGATACCACATACGTGCACGGATATTCAACGGCACGTCCTCTAGTAAAGGTGGTAAATTATTATTCAAAAAGTTCGCGTATTTTTGCCCTGTTAATCGATTATCAATGAAATATGGACCAATCAATTGGTTGCCCAGTATTCCACACCATACATTAACGCTCCATGGGTGTTGGTGGTCGACTTCTCTCATCCAGTGAGGATTGTCAGCTGCCCAGTAATGCGTATTTTTCAAATTGATCTGTCCACGGTTTGTAAACGTTGCTTCATCAGTGAACAACACACTTTGTAGAAAATAATCATGCTGATTTATTTGATGTAGGAACCACTGACAGAACAAAACGCGGTTTTCAAAATCCGTTCCATGTAGTTTCTGATGAAGTGCAAGGTGATAGGGGTGATATTTATTTTTAGGCAGAATTCGTAGAATACTGCTTTTGCTTTGCGAACCTCGTGAAATCTGTCGCGTACTAATATGAGGATTTTCTATTACGGCTGCTAAGACCGCAATAGCATTCTCTTCAGAAGTGGCAGTTTGTCTTACGGTACGTTTATTAAGATTGAAATGTCCATTTTCTCGAAGCGATTTACAGATTCTCTCAAATATGGTTCGAGATGGTTGAATCCGTTCAGGATATCTTTCGGCATACATAGCTTTAGCTCTTACTGCATTTCTATGACACTCTCCGTACACTAAAAGCATATCAACTTTGTCACTATTACAAAAATTCATTTTCACTTTTATCTTTCTGATAATCACGCACGATCACTGAAGGAAACTTTAATACTGGATTACAAATATTGAGAGGATTGCGAATCATGATAAGAGCGTGTGATGTGGTGAATGTGTTCATATTGATAAGCACTGTCATGTAAACAATGCTATCCTTCAGATATTTGTAGTAGATTTGAATCTCCAACTTGATATTACGCAATAGAAATTTTAAAGTAATAAAGTGAAAATACTCGTTAACTATTGATTTTAGGGCTAATAAGGGTCTATACTTTTTTACTCAAAATTCGATACTCTATCATCTTACGCTATAAAAAATATAGCATTCCCTTTAAAAAAACAAAGTTGACCTTGAAATCTCCGAAGCGCCTCCACCTAGAATAAAAATAAATGCACCACATGATGAAGCCTCATAAACCATGTAACTTTTGTATACAACATTTTTTCGTGCAACGCATATTTCGACCGTGAAAGAGGTGCACACGTTGCGTGGACCACCCTGTATAATAAAAACCGCGTCTCATAACGCGCGAGATCTAGACTGACATGTAATAACGACGGGTCCGATGGCACGCATTTAAGCCAATAATAACGAAGCATCACATCGGCCGATCCAATAATTAAAAACAAAGACAATAGCATCAGAATTCGAACGAACATTGATCAAATCCAATGACCCCATCGATGATTGCAACATCAAATCAAATAGAGTAATGGAACCAATAACTCCATCGATGCAATACAAGACTAAACGCCGGACCAGAATCCGACGGCCCCATCGGTGTTGCGTAAATAGAAGAAAGACAAACAATGGATTGAATCCTTTGCTCGCCACGAAGTACAAATAGAACCAAAACGACCCAATTGTTTAGACGCATTAACGAACGAAATACTTTACTGCTACGATGGTTGGAAATAAGGACTCAACAAGGAATATTTGTTCTTTTATATATATATATATATATATTGTTCTTTTCTTTTTCTCCTTCACATTCTTCGTCTCTCACAACCTTCGTTTCTCACATTCTTTTTTTTATATAACCTCCTTTTTCTTTTCGCGACCATGGGACTAATGGGGACTCAATAATTGGGGTCGTACGCGGCATATACACCCTCTGGGGTAGTCCAAGCGGGATGGTCCCAATCTTCCTCTGGATGGACTTGTCCCCATCGCCCTTCCAAAAGCCACCGCACACAGCATACATCAAAGCCGACCCCAGCGATGTCCAATTGATCGGCAGTCGATCTCAAATCTTGCCGCATCATTCGTCGCCGTCCCACAACCTTAAAATCAGGTTGGACAATCTAAACAACAGAAAACAGAATTAAATCATATATCTAATCGGAAACCATTTTGTTTTTCTCCCAATTCCTGAATACTTACGTTCATGAACATCGAGCAAAGCTCGTAGACTCGCTTGCCGAGAACGGTGAAACCAGACATTTTAAAATAATTTTTTCTTTCTTTTCTCTTTCTTCGTTCACCTGCAAACTTCGTGTGTCGGAGAACTTTTAGAGTATGGTTCGCTCCTACGATGACACGAGCTTATATACCGAACTCCAGTTCGCAAAAGGGACACCCCCAGCAAGGGTAGGGACAGATAATGAAAGGAAAATACCTGTAACCGACGCTTACGAATCTTGGATCACTCAAAAAAAAAAGTAAAGAAAAACTGTTAACAAGTTCCAAAACTTCCGTCAAACTCAGGGAAATAATAAATAAAATTAGGATACATTATATTTCGATTAAGCTATAACGCAACCTTTTTATGTATATTATACAAGGTATAACACAACATCTTTCTAATTTTATTCTACGCGACGAATATCATGTATATCGCTTATGTCTTCGAATATCTGTAACAAATGATCGCATATTATAAATCATAATCAATATATAATTATATGCATGCAATAAAAAGTAAGCACTTAATCAATTCGATTGAACTGTTATAATTGCAATCAATCAAATATTCATTAATATCTAACCTTTTTTTTCCACACATAAAATATAAAATTCAATTACTTCAATACTACCACACATATACTATCTCGCATAATAGCAATTATAGCATTTCAAAATATAAAATACGTATAAAATATATTATACTTACTCTAAGATTACGATTTATCTCTATAAAACTTTTGTAATCGACGAACGAAGATACAAACAACATTACAATGTCACTTACGATCAATCATTTCGCCAATTTTAATCGAGCGAGACGCTCAATCTCGGGGATGGGAAGTGTTACGTCCCAGCTCTCACTCTCGAAGTTTTTTTTAGCCCCACAAAAAAAATAATAAAACATGCAATACCGACAGTAGGTATATGCAGGACACACACTCATCAGTATCTTCTTTCGACGAGACGTAGAGCACGTAGTCCCTAAGCACACCTAAATTTATGATAACCATAAATCACCCCTCTTTCGAAAACCAGATGCATACGCACCTTTCCTTTCTCTACCTCCACTATCTTTTCAACAAATTATAAACCACCACATGTAGGAGATTCCACGGACTTTGTAACAAACCTCTTCTGATATTTATATTAGACGTCGTATGGAAAAACGGTGAAAGATAAAAACAGCGTAAGGGAAAGACCCGATAAGAGTTTTCCCACACAGATATTTTCTTCTTCCATCTTTTTCTAGTAAATCTTTGGAATGTAATCTTGCATACCGATTCTATATTAAAACCACGGTATTTCTTATCCAAAGCAAGCAAAAGATAGGAAGTTGCCTAAACCCCGACGCAGCGACGCGTCGCCTATCACGTCAATGTTCAAATCTTAACAACTTTTCGGGAACCAAGACGCTCATGCCTAAACTCTGTCGCGTCTAAGCGTTATCCTAATCTCTTATGCACAAGACGCAGCCAAATAATCTTGTTGCTGCATCTCTTTCTTATAACACCCTAAAGCAAGGGGAGTAATCCCTCTCACATTTAAAATAGACCAATGTCTAACGAGAAGAAAATATCTTTTATCAAACTGTAACATATGGGAGGCGTTTACCGACTCCCACCGTATTTTCAGAAAGTATTATATAAACTCCGCATAAGTTACAAAGGCTTCTCTGATCGATAAAAAGTTCAACTCTGTTCACGTCGTCGTAACGTCCGTTAAAATTCGAACAAAATTAACTTAGAAATTATCCGGACTCCGACCGAATTATTAAAACTTGATTGACGAGACTGTGTTCTCACAATCCGCGATAATCCGAATTATTATCAAAAAAATAACAACTGTACCAGACTTGTAATATAATAGTGATAAAAATATTAAATAAAAACTCTGTTAATTTGTTAAATCGACAAATAGTTTATTCGGGAAATCACTCCAAGATTTCTCCGATCCAGAAACTCCGAAACATCTCCGAAGAGTATCGGGCGTAAAAACCCTCATTGATAATAGAATTGTATTTCGCGAGTCGCGGACCAACCAACAAAGACTCTCCGGCGAAAGATATTTAAATCTTCGCGCTCCAAATCCGGTGGTCACGAGACTCGTACTCGATCCCTCTCTCGGGACGTAACACCGTTCCAGAGGGGTACTTGTGATAGGCACATCGCAGCAAAGGTCAGACAGGTCTGCTCTCTTTTGTTTTTGCTTATTATCAAAACTTACATTGCCATTCTGATCAATGGTCATTGTTAGATTTACTACTTTTACTTGCGAGTACCGTTCACCAGGAATTCCTGAAAAGTTAGGTACATCGCAGCAAACGTCAGACAAGTCTGCTCCTTTGTGTTTTTGCTTATTATTCAAACGTACATCTACGGTCTCCTGAAATATTTTAATTTCAGGGTGTGCAGGCGATGCTTGTGTAGCATTGACAGCTACGAGTGCTTGCGAGTGCCATTCACCAGACGTACCTAATTCGCTCGGCACATCGCAACGAAGATGAGACGAGTCAGCCCCCTTCTGTTTCTGCTCTTTATCACAACTTACATCTATTGTCTCCTGAAATGTTTTAATTTCAGGGTATGCGGGTGGTGCCCCCGTAGCATTGTAAGGTACAAACTCTTGTTGTGTCCCGGGATTCCGTGATAAAGAATTTATCGCGAAAAAGGGATCAAGGTTCTGGGATTTTACCAAACGAGTGAAACTCCAACTCAATCTCTACCAAAAATAACTTAGATTTATTCGACTAGGTTGGTCTAAAATGATTAATACAAGTTGGTTTTGCCTTAGGACCAAACTCGTCGACGCCCAAACCCGGACTGCCTGATCCTCGATGGATCTTTTGGCTGCTCCGGTGAATAATTTGTGTTGGCTTTTGCAATATTGGGTAATGCAATCACGCTGACAGTGTAATTGCCCAATATTGCCTACTTTATTTTAGCGATTCGTATTAGCCTTTTGCAATATTGAACAATGCAATGTAATTGCTCAATATTGCCTACTTATTTTGGCTACCTAAGGCAGTTGAACGGCCTCTGCAGTTGAACGGCCTTAACAATTTATTAACCCTTGTGTGATGGAAGATTCCAGCACACAACATCCCCCCCCCCCCTACGAAGAATAAATCTCTCCTGAGATTTACATTTTGACGGGTGTTTGGTCCTTCAGCTTACAATTTTTTGTTTGTTTGTTTGTTTACATGTTTGTTTTTTTGTTATTTTATAATTCTGATATAATATTTTTTTCTTTATTATATATTTCCCAAAGTTTCCTATTATGAGGTAAGTTATACCTCGTATAATCTCGATTAAATATGCTTTTATTTTTTATGTTGAATTCGTACGTTGTTTCTTTTGTATGAATTTTCCTTTAAGTATTGGTAGAGGTAGCTTGCGTTTTGATGACGCAGCTTCTCTGTCTTGAGCCATCCCGTTGGCGGTCGTTGGCTCGCTGTATATCGCGATTGCGGGTGGCTGTCTTTGCTTCCGCATGTACAAGTATATAGAGGTCGCTCCGAGTATTATCGGTACAAGCGCGCCTAATGAACAACCACCAATCGCAAATTGATGAATCATTTCTGCATGTTTTGCGTTATTTACTTTTGTTTTTAGTGTTTCCAGTCTTTCTCCTAATTTGTTTATTTCTGGTGGATCGGTAATTAATTTGTGTGGTAATTCTGAAATCAATGAGGTGTGCTTCAATATTTGCGCATCCTCTTCAAAAATGTTAAATTTATTTTAGGTATAAATTCTTGAAATATATCTTGGGTTGTTTCTCCCAGAGTTTCAAGTCTAAAACTAGGGGTGGTGACAGAACATTTTCCGTCCAAGGCCAGAGTCCCTACACCCTTAAGTGCTACGTACTCTACAGGTCGTTGACCGCAATGTATGAGTAGTGTTTCTGACTCTGGTGCTACGTATAGCCATCTCCCCCGGTGTTCGAGCGCGATTACGAGCGTGTTATTTATTACGGCAATTCTTCGTTTACAATTTTCGTATTTTGTATTATGCGTTAAATACATCCCTGTTTCGCAGGCTGTGCACGTGTGTTTAGGTGCGCAATAAAAATGTGAATTTAGATGTGTACATGTTCCTAATTCGGTTTCTGTTATAGGAAGACATGATTTTCGCGTTTTTTCGACTATGACAAGAGTGTTTACTATTTCAATGAATTGATAGTTGCGTGCATCGATTTTTGCTGGTAAAGGGTATACTTTGTTTACGATGTATTCCTCGGGTCCCACGAGTGGTATTTTTACTACGAGGACGAGGTCAGTGTTGCTGCAATAAGAGCCTACTTCGCTTACCTCTGATAATTTTGGCATTTCTTCGCGTTTTATTTTTGTTGGAAACATGAGGCCTCTCGGAAGATGTGTAACTGCGTTGTTTAAATATTCGGAGAGCTGTCGTGGGGATAATACACTCGGATTGACGAGTCCCTTTGACAGTTCCACGAGGAATTGTACTAATTGTCTGACATCGCCTAAAAGGGATTCGACTATTAGTCCCAAAGTTGTTAATTTCTCGTCTAATTGTTGACGTTCGTCGAGAGCATCTAAGCGTGCTGATAATCCTTGCTCCACCTTCGAGATGAGTTTGTTGAGCATTTGTTGATTTGCCTCTAATCGTGATGTTGACTTGTTGAATAGGTGAATAGTTGCATCGAGGATTTGGATGTTTTCTTTCATCGCATCCTCTGCTGTTTCCTGTTTCGAAGTTATTTTATCGAGTCTCTCATTTATTCTTGCAGCATCCTGAGCATCCATATTGCCCGTGATGACTTTGATAATTGACCCCAGGCCATTAATCAGTCCTCTACGATGACGTAGCGTTTTTGTGCCTGTAATATCGTACACGGCTTGTATCTCTTCGTTCACCTGATTGAGCATCCTTGTCGCACTGCTGGTGATCGAATTGCATAGCGCATCGTTTTTCTGCCGTCCTCGACAGAGTTCGTTTAACTTTATTAAAGTCTTTTTTATACTATTTTCTTGTTCTTTCAAAGTGTTGAGATCTATTTTGATTACTAATTTCCAAATGTCATTTGTTATTGACAAGGTTCCGATTTCCTCGTAATATAGTCCTGGAGAAACCGCGAATTTCTCGATGTTGTAGGGTTTTCCTTTTTCCTGCTCGCAATGGCTCGGCTGCCACAGTAAGGGCAGGTACCTGTTGACATATGTCTCAGGGTTAGCCTATTTCATCCCTAGTTTATTTTCGTGTATATAATTTTTATATCTTGTGTTAAAATTTTATCGTTCTTAATTCTTTCGTTTTCGTTCGCGTTCGTGCAAACTTCTCGCTGAGTTGTCGGGATTGTCCCACTTTTCTGCAGTTTTAGGTCGGATTACAATGTCCGATTCCTGGCTTCGTCGTCGTCGTTGCTAACGGCGATCAGTCTTACTTGAGACGTCGTCGTATTTTATCGTTGGAGCTTCGCCCAAATTTATTGTAAGTACAAATTTTATGTTGTGTGTTTGATGTAATTAAAATTTTTTTTTTTTTTTGTATAATAAAAATATTTGGCGTGTGTGTTATTTATTTATTTATTTATTTATTTTATTTATTTTATTTTTCTTTTTTCAGATACCAAAATGGAACATCTATGGATGGAACAGGGAACGGTCGTGTTCGGCGACCCGACTCATGAGTTCGAGCTCGTTATGGTAGGTTTTCTTTCCTGTTCCCCTTTTTTTTTTTTTTTTTTTTTTTGATTAATTTGTTAATTCGTTTTAAAATATATATATATATATTTTGTTATTTGTTTTTTGTTTTCAGACGCCGCGCCTCCGGAAGCGGTCCGCATCTTCGTGGCCTTCGGGCCTGTGGAAGCGGTCCTTTGTGGCCCACGCTGTGGGGGTGCGGCGTCAGCGACGCCGACTACGGGAAGCCGTCGACCGGCTCTGGGGGGATGATCCCCAGTCCCGGGAGGAGCGAGACTGGGGCTGCGAGCAGGCCGACTTGTTCGGCCTGTGTCGTCTTTTTTACGATCAGGTCCCCCCGGAGAAGCTGTTCCTTTTTAGCCGGGCCACCATGTGGTGGCTCGCCGCGTTGTTCCGCGGGACCGACGTTCCGGTCCCGTGGATATTTTAGTTAAGAAATTTAATGTTATTATATATAAAAAGAAATTTTTTTTTTTTTGTAACAATATATGAAAAACAAAAGGAATTTCGCTTTAAATGTTTATTTTTCTCTTTCCCTTTTTCCTTATTTTCCCTCCCTTTTTCAGGGCGCGAGCGTTCGGCCGGCAGCCGTTATCTGCCGGTCACCGTTAGTTAAAAGGAAAAATTATTCGGTTCTGTCTCCTTTCTTTTTTTTCTGTTTATGATGTACAAGTAATGTACATATTTTTATTTTTAATGTACCTATATTTTAATATACGTATATTTATGTTTCTATTTTCTTCTTTGTATTGTCGTCTCTTTTCTGTTACATTTTTCCTTTTCGCTCTACATTATCCCCAATTTCTTTAGTGAGTAATGTAGGGTTTGATTCTATTAGCATGTACCCGTGTGTTTTTCCTTCCTCGTCCGATAATGTAAGTTTCCTTCTCTTCCTTGCTTTTTACCGTATAAAGCCCCACCCACTTGGGTGTGAGTTTGGCCGATCGTCCCCTCCTTAATGTTTCATCTTGGAGAAGAACTCCATCGCCTGGACGGTATTCTTTCGCCGTCGTCTTGCGATCGTATTGTTCTTTCGCTTTGTCTTTTGCCCCTTCCACTCGCTCGCGGGCTCATTGCCATACTGCCCGCAGGCGTTCCCTTAATTCTGCCGCATAATCCTCATACGAATATGTCAATCGCGGGGCCTGTTTTAGAGCCGTTGGTAGCTCCGCCTTCTCCCCGAAGATCATTTCATGCGGTATGATTTTTGTCACTGTGTGGGGCGTGGTGTTATACGTGAACATCGCATATGGTAACCACTCATCCCAATCCTTTTGATCCTCTCTGATGAAATTTTTTAGGTATTCGGCGAGAGTTCTGTGTGATCTCTCTAATGCTCCGTTTGATTGAGGATGATAAGCTGTAGTTTGAATTTTTTCTATGCGAAATAACTCGCATACTCCTTTAAAAGTTGCACTCAGAAAATTTGTGCCTTGGTCCGAAAGGATTACTGATGGTGCGCCAAATTTGCATATTATTTCGGTCGCAAGGGCCTTCGCTACCGTATTTGCTTCTTGATTTGGCAATGGTATAGCGAGGCTGTATTTTGATAATAAATCCTGGAAGGTAAGTATGTATTTATTTCCTTTATCCGTTATCGGTAGAGGTCCTACGATATCGACAGCACATTTTTCAAATGCATGTGTTGGTGTGTCTGTCTTGACCATCGGGGCCTTTGCGTTTTTCCCCGCCTTATTTTTCTGGCATTTGTCACAACGCCGTATGTGGGCGGTGACGTCCTCCTTCATTCCTGGCCACTCATATTTTTCTTTCAGCCGATGCATCGTTCGTACAATGCCCTGGTGTCCACCTAAGGGGGCATCATGATATTCATGCATGAGCTCGGCGCGTTCGAGTTTCTCGAGACATGTTGCGCCTATGCTGCAGCGATCTGCCTCGCTCTCATGGCAGGCATTGCCGCTCGGCTCGCGCGTAGCGTGGAGATTCTCCCCCGGCGCCGCGCTTCCCCAGGCCGCTTCTGTGGCCCGAGGGGCCTCGCTGGCCGTGCGAGAGCGTTCTCTCTGTCCTTTTTCCTCTTGTGGTTTTGATATGCTGTCTTTTTCCTCTCTTTCTTTCTCGTGCGCTCTGGCTCTCGTCAGTGCATAAATGCGACTCAAAGCATCTGCGTTGGTATTCATTTTTCCTGCTTTATATTGTATGTCGTAATCGTATTCTTCCAACTTTATTCTCCACCTCATTAACCTCGATCCTGGGTCCTTGACCCCAAATAACCAGGTTAATGGTTTATGATCGGTTACGATGATGAATTTTGTTCCATATATATATGGTCGAAATTGGTTAACTGCCCATACAATGGCTAATAATTCCTTTTCTGTGGTTGAATAATTTATTTCAGCTTTGTTTAGTGTTCTGCTTGCGTAACAGATTGGTAAATCTTCTCCGATTTTCCCTTGTGACAATATCGCGCCAATTGCTTTATCTGAAGCGTCTGTTGTCACGATAAACGTTTTAGTAAAATCTGGATATTGAAGTATGGGTGCTGTAATTAGTGCTTCCTTCAATCGCTCAAATGCGAGATCGCATTGCTTGGTCCATTCGAATTTGATGTCCTTTTTTGTGCAATCTGTCAAAGGTTCTGCTATTTTTGCAAAATCTTTGATGAATCGACGGTAATATCCTGCCAATCCTAGGAATGACTGAATATCTTTTACCCTTTTTGGCACGGGAAAATTTTTTACGGCTGATATTTTGTTTTCATCCGGTTTTACTCCCACTTCGGTTATAATATGACCGAGATACTGCGTTTCTTTACGCATAAATTTGCATTTTCGCGGCTGAATTCGAAGGTTAGCTGATCTTAATTTTGTCAGTACTTCTTTCAAACTTTCGTTGTGCTCGGTGAGCGATGCTCCGTATATAACGATGTCGTCGAGATATACGTAACATCTGATGCCTTGTATTCCTGTTAATACTGCATCCATTAGTCGTTGAAACGTTGGAGGCGCATTTTTTAATCCAAATGGCATTCGGTTATACTCGTAATGACCCATTGGTGTGGAAAAAGCAGTTTTCGCCTTATCCTCCTCTGCCATCGGGATTTGATGAAATCCTGAGGCGAGGTCCAAGGTTGTAAAGTATTTGGTTTTTCCCAACTGGTCCAATATCTCGTTGATATTAGGCAGTGGATAAGAGTCGCCTTCGGTCGCTAGATTTAATTTGATAAAATCGACAACGACTCTTTTCCGAATTGTGCCATCGGAATCTGCCTTTTTCGGCACGACGAGCAACGGAGCGTTGCATTGACTCGCGCTAGGACGGATAATTCCATTCTCTAACATTTGTTGCGCTTGTTTTTGAACCTCTTTCCGGTGGTCCTCTGGTAACCTGTACGGACGCACCTTGATCGGCTTGGTTCCCGTTTTTAAGGAGATCCGATGCTCGACTGCGTCGGTACAACCATGTTTTTCGCCTTCTAGGTGGAAGACGTCGGGGAATTCCTCGCAAATTTCGCGGAGACTTTTTTCCTCTTCCGGATTTAAATGCGAGTCCCCTCTGACCTCCAGTCAGATTTTCTCCAAACGTTCTTTTTCGACTTCGCGTGAGATTTTGAAAATTTCTTTTTGCGTGCTTTTCTCATTCGACTTAACCTCGTATAAGTCGAGCTTTTCTAACTCGATCGTAGGTCGCGTAATGACTTGCGCCTCGTCGAGCGTATTTACAATCATTATTGGGCAGGTGTGTGCCTCGATTGATACGACTCCTTCTCCGATTATTATTCCGGGCTGGATTTCTTGTTTTTCCATATATCCGGTGCCTTCTCCCGGCGTTCTTGCCCATAGTAAGAATTCGGATCGTGAAGGTAATTCGACTTGCCTTGCACCATGTACGAAAGGCAATTTTTTCCCATAAATCTCGAATGCTTTGCCACCCAGTATGTTGGCTTTGTGTTTCACTATGAAATCCATTCCTAGCAGTCCATCTACTCCTAATGGTACGTCTTTGTTGACCACATGGAATTCGTGTGTTAAGAGGGCCGCTGGAGTTTTTATCTCCAGTTCCGCTTTGCATAACGTGCGTAACGGCGCTCCTCCTACACCGAGGAGTTCTATTACTTCATCCTCGATCGGAGTGTCGTCGCGTAGTTCGCTGACCCGTACGATGCTGCATTGTGCCCCAGTGTCGCAGCGTAACGTGAGCAGGCCCGCGCGCGCTTGAGCCGTCGGCAGATGTAGGTCACTGGCGTGAACGGCTGGGCCGGGAGTGCTGACTTGGCAGATTCTTGCCGGTGCATTCACACTCCGTGCTTCCGTTTTGCCATACAGTAGGTCCCCAATTGTTTTACGTCGTGAGGAATCCTGTGTTTTTCGACGGTTTCCCGAGGCCCTTTGACCTCGGCCGCGGTGAGCATTCCCACCGCGAGGGAACTGATGGTTCGTTTTGTTGCGGGATTGGTGCCCATGTCTTGCGAAGGTCTCTGGCTGGTTCGACCAGCCTGACTCGACTGTTGTTGCCCTTGTGGGGGCTCGTATTGCTCCCTTTGTCGTTTTCGACAATCTTTGAATCGGTGTCCTTTCTTTTTGCAGTAGTTGCACCTGATATCCGTTTGATAGACGGTTCTAGTCTGTGCAGGTAGACTTTGACGTCCATGCGCTGACGTTTGCCCTTGTTGTGCGTGTGAGGACTGATATCCTCCCCACGATTTCCTTCCTTCAAAGGTTCCGTGACTACGCTGGCTGTGTTGATAACTGTGACTATGGTGGGTTTTGTGTCCCCCGCCATGTAAGAATTTTCTGGCGATGGTCTGTGTACCTTCGACTCCTTTTTCCTCTTCTACGGCTCCTCTTACGGCGTCGTAGAGATTCGTGTATCCACGCGACCTTACTAGCAATTGGTACTCTTTACGTAGACCTCGTTCGAAATTATTTAGAGTGAATTGTCGCAGTAGTTGCTCGACTGCTGCTTTGCCGGTCATTCGATCGTCTACTTCCGCGGTACAGCTCGCAATTAACTCCATCATAATTGTCTCTATACGTTGTGCATAGGTTTGCACTGTTTCGTCACCTTTTTGACGGCAAGTGTGTAATTCTACTTGTAAGGCTGGTATTGTGCGTTGTTTTTCGAATAAAACTCGCAATTCACGTTTTAAGTCGTCTATTGAGTCTATCGCTCTGTGTCGCAAGGCTGCTGCTGCGCGTCCTTTTAATTTTAATTTCTGTATCGCGACGAGTAGTTCCTGTTGATCCTCGGGATCTACCGCCGCTGCGGCGTACTCGATTGACTCTATGAAATCGACTACAATCTCCGGTGCTGAAGCATCGAAGACAGGAAGACTATCTCTCGCGTCCTTCATGGACATTCGTGCCCTTTCGCGCGGCATTCTGTCCCTATCAATGTTCAATAAGGAGAACTCGTTTGGATCTATTTCTCGCGCACGCTCGGTTTCTACCGGATCGAAAGATTCGTCTTCGTCCGAGTGAGATTCGTGCGGACTGGAAAATCGTACTCGCTTCGGAAATTTGAGTTTCGCGAGAGTTTCCGGTGATAGATACAAACTTTCCGCGCTGCTAGTTTCGCGTCTGCGTTTTTTGGGTTGCTCTTCGTCGTCTAAGAGCTCGTATTCTACCCGTGACTCGAAAAATGAACCTAAGGACCGCGATAAATGACGGTTACCTCGCAAACATAAACGGTTATACCGTTCGTCGTCCAACATAAACGAATTCTCTGGCTTTGGAGGGTTTTAACAAGAAAAAATGTTCTGTCACTTACAGAAAGATGATCGCAAGTTGCATGTTGCTCTACTGTTGAGTTTCGCTCAGAATCTCGTTCTCTCTGGATGTGAGTCCTTGACAGCTGGGCCTTCCGTTGATCCTCGGGATCCTCGGGTTGTCTACTTGGTGCGACTCGGTCGCAATCGGTGCACTGCCTCACGTACGGCGACTCGGTCACTCTCTACGCGTTCTCGGGTGCCCGAGTGTTGTGTTAATTTCAGCGAAATTGAGCTGTGGCAATCCCACCGCTGCCACCAATGTTGTGTCCCGGGATTCCGTGATAAAGAATTTATCGCGAAAAAGGGATCAAGGTTCTGGGATTTTACCAAACGAGTGAAACTCCAACTCAATCTCTACCAAAAATAACTTAGATTTATTCGACTAGGTTGGTCTAAAATGATTAATACAAGTTGGTTTTGCCTTAGGACCAAACTCGTCGACGCCCAAACCCGGACTGCCTGATCCTCGATGGATCTTTTGGCTGCTCCGGTGAATAATTTGTGTCGGCTTTTGAAATATTGGGTAATGCAATCACGCTGACAGTGTAATTGCCCAATATTGCCTACTTTATTTTAGCGATTCGTATTAGCCTTTTGCAATATTGAACAATGCAATGTAATTGCTCAATATTGCCTACTTATTTTGGCTACCTAAGGCAGTTGAACGGCCTCTGCAGTTGAACGGCCTTAACAGTTTATTAACCCTTGTGTGATGGAAGATTCCAGCACACAACACTATACCTACATGAGCAGATTTTTCGGGCGCCAAAGCTGCTGCGTGCTTTTTATGCCATCTGAAGTAAAAAGCATTATCGGAATTGAGACACCGTGAAGCACCGAATCAACATATTTAAGAAAGCAAAAACGAATAGAAATAAAAGGAACCAATGGCTTGACAGAAAGACAAAAAAAGCGGGAGATATGAGGTGGATGGACGATCAGACAATGAGTAAAACAAGTAGAATTTGTTTTCATGAAGCAATTGGAGCATGAAAAGTCGCTGAGGTTAGCGCATCGGTTCCATTGTCTGTGTCAATAACGAAAATCAGATTATTGTTGTGTAGAGGTGCAAATATACTATCTCGATCCATTTTTCAACCGTTAGTCCGTTATAAAAGATGCAACCCGGGTGGATCTGCCAACCTGCTTCCCGGTATGTTCAACCAGAAAGTCGTAGTCGGAGCTGCTACTTCTTCCGACTCATTTTGGGCCTGGTTATCGTGGTTGTTTCAACCACGATTGTCTGGTTGCAAATGTTTTTTCGCTTGACCAATTTGTTGTCGGGACAACCAGTATTCCCAAGCCATTTTAAGCTAGCGACGAAAAACGAAAAATTTCGTTGTTACAACGAGAGAATCATTTCCGATTTAAATTCCGGTTCATTTTTCTCATCCTAAACCACGGAAACAACGATTTTGTGGTATGTGATTTGTCCAAAACATACCTACTACGAAAACGTGGTCGGCAAATCCGCCAGGGAATGAAACAAAAGTAACTGTTAAACTGAGGAGAAGAAGTACCCCTTAGTTACCGAATTAAATGTTTTTTGGTAGAGAGGTTCAAACATATGTTTCTGATGTATACCACTTCCGAAAACAAGATTCTGTTCCTCGATTGAAGGATTGCAATTGCTGTTAGTAAATATTAGTCACCAAATATTGCTGCTATACAATGAGAATCATAAATGGACACGTTTTTTTCATACTTCTGTTCATCAAAATTGTAAACAACTACAGATTCCCAAAATATCATACATATCAGATTCCACAAAAAATAACTACATATAACTAAACGATTGTAAACAAACGTTAAAAACAAGAAAAAGTCAAAGGGTGCCGATATATGGGCTTCTGTGACCGAGAGGGAAACCTAACTACGGAGTAGAAATAATGATTTCAAAATATTATAATTTCAATCCGTTTTTTGGAAGGCGAATGAAGTTTCTTTTAAAATGAAATAGAATATTTGGGATATTCGGCATTGCAGCGGGCTTTCGAACAAGTTTAAAATACAACATAGAATAAGCTCTATAAAGAAGCAGGGCCTCTCCAAAAACGATGGTAAATTTTTTTCTTATCTATCATGCAGTGACGACTTCATAGCTTCATTCCCGATACAAATTTCAAGTAAAGAGAGCATGAAGTTTTTGAAGAGAATCCCTTGGGACCGTCTTCATCACAACTACAAATTTCCAGAGAAGTTACCAAAAAAATTACCAGAAAAAACATTTTTCGTCAGATACTTGGATAGTGAATTTATTGTTAAAAAAATTATCTCCCGTAAAAATGCAGCCTTTCCCATCGGAAAATCTGTATGTGATGCACTGGATAATAGAAACAGTTCAAAAATGAAACCTTCATTTTTTAGGAAAGTCCGGCTTCAGTATATTTACAGACATTATTAAATTCGGTGGTTTCCTACAAAAAGAAGTAAAATTCATATTTAAAACTTTAAAAAGCAAACATTGTACACAGAGCAGAGAGAAACCTGAGAGAGCCCACGGAGCGAAAAACCTGGGACAGACTGGTGGAGCTCGGTTCCGTAGGATCTGTGTGTCCGTTCCGTGAACTAAATTCTTGGCGGCTAAGCGATGGACGCAGATAAAGAAGTATGCTCTGCATTATCTGCTCCACCGCTGAGCTTACTGTTTTGCTAACCTATACATATAAGCTCACACGCACGTATTCCTCAGCCACTGCCGCTTTTCTCAAAGATTCTGTTGCTTACAGAAATGCAATTTCGGATCTTGCAATACTCTACATGTGACAGTTATTCAGTGAATTATTATAGTATTATAAACAAATCTAGTATTATAAAAATAAGAAAATATTAGTATTATAAATAAATTATAAACGAATCATGAATTACTCTATTTCTCCCCCCTCCCTTCCCTTTATAAATGAAACCAAAGTTTCTTCATTTATATTTTTATAGAAGAAACAATTGAGAGAAACAAAGAAGAGAAGTTCCACAGCTCTACGTGCCAAACATGTCAAACCTGGCAAACGTGTCAATAAACGTGTCAAGCCGAATTTAAACCCCAAGCGCGCCCACAACTCAATTATTAGTAAAATGCCTTTACTTTTGATAGACACGGTAACTCCGTGGGTATCGCATTGGCCGACATGTGTTTGATGTTTGTTTGTGACATGTGTTTGTTTGATTCCGCGTTTCAGAATTTTTTTTTTTCACTCATGATTTTTTCTACGATACAATTATACATTACGCGTATGTACATCTTTAATTATTGCTGGAACAAATGTAGTTTTTATTAAAAGTTGGCCAATTCATTCGTGCGTTCGTTGAAATTTTGTGCGTGAAAATCTGTTCAATATATTCGACTTTTTTTCAGCTATTTTTCAAGGAATTCGAGGAATACATCATCTGTTAACCATACAGTTGAAGAATGCTATGCTGTGTATGAATGATATTTAGCTATTATTCGCGCTCGATCTGTGGAGTTTCTTCATAAATTCTCGATAACAGACAATGCTGTTTCACTCGTTGTAAATCATTGTCACACTCGCATTTTCGCCTCTACACGCACTCCCAATGTTTCCTTTGGCATGCATTTTATTTTCATCTATCATTCAATCACTATTTTTTTTCTCTACGCCTCTCTCTCTCTCTTTCTTTATAGCTTCAAGAAGCCGATGAATACGGTAGAATAATTGTACTTGTTGTACACATGCGTAAGAAAATTCGTACATGACGTGCCGAACAGATCATGATTTTCTCACATGCTTTTTAAATTTGTGAGTTTTTAAAAAGGTTTGTAAACGGACGAAAACGGTAAGAATTGAACCATTTGGTGACAACATTTTTTAGCATCAGATCAATACACAAATTTTTTCACAATTTTTGACCGCATGGTTATCGAATAATTGAGCGCTAAAATGAAAGTTCTTATGCACGCGATGTATACCTGTACATATGTAAACCCTATGTTTATACACGTAAACTTGAGCGCTCAATTGCTCGAGAACTATGGCGTGGAAAAATCTCAAAAAATGTATATTTTTCAATTTAAGACCAAAGAATATGCTCACCAAATTTCGTTAAATTCTTATTGTTTTGAAATTTCCTATGCTTATATCGTGGCAACATTGTTGCGTGTTACGAACTTTTTCAACTGTCTTTCGTCGTCAAGGGCTTGTTAGTTTCTCTATTTCGAGTCCGGGCATATTGTGTTAATTTGATTGTTCGTTTTTCTTTGTGAAACTTGGATCTTCTGCTATATTCTTGAATCGAAAAACGGAAAATAAATATTCCATTGCCACCAAGTGTCCTTAATTGAAAAGCAGAACATCCTTCATCATGTCCTGTCTTATCATGTTTTGCATGCATGGTGATACAAATAAATTTGTGTGATTTGTGAATTTGTGAAATGTTAAGCTCAACTAAACAACTGCCCTCTGGGCGCGCCAGTGATGTGTGCTCTTATAAAAGTTGCAAAAATGATCGTAATGTTGTAAAACTCTTCCGGTTTCCAACGAGTGACGTACAGCGTCGTGAAAAATGGATTCAGCATTGCGGTATGTATTTGTATAACAGAAAGAGTTTGCATTACAAAAAATTCCAAAAAATTCGGGATTTTTTAAATGAGAAATTAAATACTTGTTAACAAATAAGAATGTATTGCAAAAAAAATTATTTAGAGAACTGAATGGGAAATGCTTTGTTTTGATATAGAAACAATCTGTTCAATTCTTCGGTACCCATGGAACCCTAAGGGGGATTTGCTTTTTTCGCCAGAATTTACCGCTTTTTTTGAATTTTTTAGCGAGGAAACTATTTATATAATAAATCAATCTAAAATTTGGCATGTAGTTTTATTGTTATTCAGGATGTTCATTTGACATGCCGTCCAAATTTGAAGGCGATCGGTTAAATAGTTCCGTAGATAGCATGCATATCATGTTGTCAATGTGATTCTCTTTAACTTTTATTCTGTACATCTGTAAATTATGATTTATGTTTATTTCTAAAGTTTCGGTACAATTTTCATTAAGATCAACAGTGCTTACTTTTCTATGTTTTTACAGGCCACTCTGATTTATTAAAAAGGAGTATAACATCGCTCGTCAAGTCTGGCGTTTGTGCTGCACATTTTGCTGAGGATGATTTTGTGACGCCTGATCGTTTGAAAAGCACCGCTTTTCCTGTCGATCATAACACGTCAGCTTTGAATACCTCTTCGGAAATCATGGAACACGATCAGCCAGGAGTAAATGATGTCGCGGTTGAATTGCATTCATTTGCCCAACAACCCATGGAACACGATCAACCTCGCATGACTGATGCTGCCATTGATAATCTCCTGAACAGAGTAACGTTGCTGGAAATGGAAAATCATGACCTTCGAAAAGAATTGCGCGCCTTAAAGAAGAAGTTTATGAACATCAACGAACGCGAAAATCGAGTAAAGACTAAAGCTCACAGGTTCACCAAGAGCAGTGCACGTGAAATAGTTTTGTCACTCTCAGACTTATCGGCAGGTGCAAAAGCGATGATATGTTTGCAACTGCATACTGCAAATGCGCCCTTTTCGGAGGATGAGAAAATTTTGGCAAAACTATTGCACTATTATTCTCCAGTTGGCATGAGTCGACTTCGACAGGCAGGATGTAATTTTCTCAGCTCATCTACAATGAAACGTTGCTGAAGGAAAGAGAGCGAGAGAGAGAGAGAGAGAGAGAGAGAGAGAGAGAGTAGAGAAAGAGAAAAAAAAGCGTAGAGAAAAAAAATAGTGATTGAATGATAGATGAAAATAAGATGCATGCGAAAGGAAACATTGGGAGGGCGTGTAGAGGCGCAAACGCGAGTGTGACAATGATTTAGAACGAGTGAAACAGCATTGTCTGTTATCGAGAATTTATGAAGAAACTCCACAGATCGAGCGCGAATAATAGCTAAATATCATTCATACACAGCATAGCATTCTTCAACTGTATGGTTAACAGATGATGTATTCCTTGAATTCCTTGAAAAATAGCTGAAAAAAGTCGAATATATTGAACAGATTTTCACGCACAGAATTTCAACGAACGCACGAATGAATTGGCCAACTTTTAATAAAAACTACATTTGTTCCAGCAATAATTAAAGATGTACATACGCGTAATGTATAATTGTATTGTAGAAAGAAACACGAGTGAAAAAAAAAAATTCTGAAACGCGGAATCGAACCCGGACTCGCCACATGTCAGGCCAATGGGATACCCACGGAGCTACCGTGTCTATCAAAAGTAAAGGCATTTTACTAATATTTGAGTTGTGGGCGCGCTTGGGGTTTAAATTCGGCTTGACACGTTTATTGACACGTTTGCCAGGTTTGACATGTTTGGCACGTAGAGCTGCGGAACTTCTCTTCTTTATTTCTCTCAATTGTTTCTTCTATAAAAATATAAATGAAGAAACTTTGGTTTCATTTATAAAGGGAAGGGAGGGGGGAGAAATAGAGTAATTCATGATTCGTTTATAATTTATTTATAATACTAATATTTTCTTATTTTTATAATACTAGATTTGTTTATAATACTATAATAATTCACTGAATAACTGTCACATGTAGAGTATTGCAAGATCCGAAATTGCATTTCTGTAAGCAACAGAATCTTTGAGAAAAGCGGCAGTGGCTGAGGAATACGTGCGTGTAAGCTTACATGTATAGGTTAGCACAACAGTAAGCTCAGCGGTGGAGCAGATAATGCAGACCATACTTCTTTATCTGCATCCATCGCTTACCCGCCGAGAATTTAGTTCACTCCGTGTTTTTTCGTTTTTCGCTCCGTGGGCTCTCTCAGGTTTCTCTCTGCACAGAGTAATCAAAATAGTACTTTCCGTCGAAAAGTATTTTTTTCAACCAGTGTGAAAAATAAAAATGACATTATCGACATTTTAAATGTGGATTTAACTTCTTTTTGTAGGAAACCACAGAATTTAATCATGTAAGACAAAAGAAAACAAATAAAAAATGTCTTCAAGCGTTAAGATTTTGACATCGGAAAGGTTAAAATACTTTAACCTTCAGCACTGACTATCTTGAAATGTAGTAGAGAAAAAATCAACTCATAATATGAGTTTACACATATCGGTTGAGCAAATCCGAAACCAAAAAAAGATGCATGAAAAGTGGATCTATTGTACAGATGCATGCGTAAAAAGTTATCAATACTCACCGAGAATTGTATGACTGTTTTCGAGCCGGATATTTGTTTTTATTTTTCCGATTTGCCATTCAATCGTGTTTTGTATGTACTTTTTTATTTTCGTACACACCAACGCACTACATTATATATTTCACTATATTTTTCACTTAAACACAGAGATTACTCTCAATCGTTCACTTATAACGCTTGCGACAATAATCTTTTCTTATGACGAAAAATAACATCGCAAAACGTTTGTTCACGACATACCCGGAATTAGATAACTACTCATTTGTTTCCGCGGGAGCTGCGCGCGGCTCTTTCTTGCAACAAGAGAGTACCGCGCGAATTTGGTTATTGAGTCGCATGCGGTCTGCATCACGACGTTTTATTTGTATGAAAATTTTAGGTATATTGAATTTCAGAATAAAGACTGAAAAATGTTCAAAAATAATACGTTTTGACTACCTGAAAACGTATTACGAAATAATTTCACTTTTCTCCGAAAATTAAAATTCTCTTCACCTAATGCATAATAAAAAAGCTGTTCAGCGACTACAAACCGAAAGCTTTCACTGGATCGGTTTACGTCAGATTTCAATCCGGCAATTTTTCGTTTTGCAACCCGGATGATTTTTGAGCTGACACAGATAGTAATAAGCAATCGCCTAGCAGTACTTTGTTAAGCCAACCACATGCGTTGCCTTCAGTAGAGCAAAGTCCTTATTTCCGTATCCATAGAATAAGATTAGATATACAAAAAGCATATAATATCTTTTCGTCGCTGAGACTTACCGCCGCGTCTCACGAGCGACATACGCCACCACGATAACTACGCCCGAATAAAATTGTTTAAGAATAAATAACGCTACATTTTCTATGATAAGTTCACCGGATATGATACGAGAAAATGTACGAGTACCTAAACAAATATCGCCGAGAGCTAGATGCCTTATCGCTCCGCTCTCGCCGTGAGACTATCGCTTAGATACGGCGCATATTAAAATAGTTATTAACAAAAGCCCTGCAGATGCATATGTGACCGAAGTCACGTAGGCCCTTGCCCCACCATCGGTTTTGATAAGAAATTAGCCCTATGCAACAAGACGTCGACGACCTACGAGTTAGAATCGTAAGATCGCCGGTACGAAGAGGTTCTCCTCTCCACGTCTCTACTCTTAGTTAAAGTA
Source organism: Heteropelma amictum (assembly GCA_959613375.1). NCBI lineage: Eukaryota > Metazoa > Arthropoda > Insecta > Hymenoptera > Ichneumonidae > Heteropelma > Heteropelma amictum. The sequence continues at coordinate 1,430,317 of OY390725.1, forward strand.
GTAGTAGTCATTACCGTGAGTACGGAATAACAAGTTACAAGTTTCGTTAAGAACTCGGTATAACACCTAACGCGTTTGCTGTAACGTTTAAATAATAGTGTTAATAAACCGAAGCATTGTTATTCGTATCTGAGTGAAGAAAATATCGTGTATTAAATAATTGCATTTACAATTAAATCGATAAAACACTACACTCGTGATCTTCTCCCTTGTGTAAACCTGAGGACACCTTGTTCCAACTAATCCTGGCAAGCTCTGATTCTTCACCTGTTTCGCATCGTACTCGTCAAGGTTCGTCCTCTTTCTCCGAAGACATCGACTGCTCACTATAACGGAAGTCTCCGAGAGAGAGAGCCTTTGATCTACGTTTTGGCAAGTTTCTTTACACACACAATACTCGTGACGCTCTTCGCATTGGTCCTGATTCTGACTCCGAAGGAAGACTGCGCCGTCGATAAAGACACCGTTGGGCTACAGACCTATTGTTACGCATATTACCATTCTGATACGTAATATAGCCTTGGAACGCCTTAACCAAAAACTTAACCTGGCGATTCGAAAACCTTAGGTTCTTTATAAAGACGAGTTACCTCGTGATGTGTATTTTGCACGAGGACAGAGTTAATAACGAACGCTAGTTGGATTTGAGTCATTATTGAGCCATCCTGCGTAACAACTTTCTCTTTGCATTAATTAAAAACAAAAATTCTATTCTGCTGCAATAAAGGAAAATAAAGTCAAATTTTCATTCGATAGCTGAAATAATGTCTCTCACAAGGCTGGAACTTGTAATGCGGATAAGTGTTAACATCACAGGCAATAAACAGTTATCAACAAGAAATACTTTCCCTTCGCAATGTTGAAAAAAGAAGTATTATTCAACAGCGATGAACAGAAATCTCTACCTGCTGGTATAGTGGAAGTAAAATGTCCATCCGTCGGCTGGTATCATGCATCATCCGCAGGAACGGAATTTCTGGTTTTGCAATACAGATGATTTCTTCACCATCGCAGGCAGTAAGAAGTAATCGGCGAGAAACACTTTTTCTCCGCAGCGTTGAAAAATTAAGTATGATTCAACAGCGATGACCAGAAATCTTTACCTGCAGGTATGGTGGAAGTGAAATTTCCATTCGACAGCTGGGACAATGCATCCGTCGCAACGATGAAATTTCTGTTTTTGCATTGCGAATGATCACTGAACCATCACAGGCAGTAAAAAGTAATCGACAAGAAACACTTTCCCTCTGCAGTGTTGAAAAATAAAGTAATACTCAACAGCGATGAACTGAAATGTTTACCTGCTGGTATAGCGGGAGTGAAATTTCCATCCGACAGGTGGAACAATGCATCTGTCGTAAGGATGAAATTTATGTTTTTTCATTGCGGATGATTACTGAACCATCACAAGCAGTAACAAGCAGTAAAGCAGTAAAAGCAGTAAAAAAGCGGAAGTGATGGAAGGAACAACGCATGAGTTGCAAGGATAAAATTTCTGTTCTCCCATTATGGATGATTACTGAGTTGATGCAGGCGATAATAAACCATGGATAGGATATCATTTTTCTTCGCATTTTTGAAAAATGATGTATTGTTCAACAGCGATGGACAGTAATCTCCAGCTGCTGGTGCAATGGAAACGTTATTTTTATAGAGACGTAGCATCTTAGCGATGGAGCGTCTTTTATAGAGAGAGACGTAGCAGTCACGATGGACTTCATTCAAGACAATCATATAGAAATTTTCAACATCTTTGCTGAAAGTCGAATTTCCACTCGATGGAGAGAAACGTGTGATAATTACCTATTGTTATAAAAAGAAAATATATTTTTATTAAAAACTATTTAAGAAACTAATAATTCTTGTTGTTTTATTACAGAAATCTTGTTATTTTCATGGAAAACTCTTGTTTTTCATATATTTAAAAATTTCACTCGTAATTTACATGTTCACATGCAACGACACAACGCCTGAAATTCATTCGTAAATGTGGAATACAAAACAATATTCCCAAATATTTCTCTACTTTTTCATTGCTATAAAAATGAAATATATCATTATTAATAACTATTCAAAAAACTAATCATACGTGTTATTTCTATAATAATAGAGATCTTGTTATTCTAACGAAAAACATTTGTTTTTTATTTATTTCAAAATTTTACATCCAATTTACACTTTTACGTGTAATTGAAGAACACCTGAAACTCATTCATAAATGTAGAACACACAAAAATCTTCCGTGATATTTCTTTACTATTTCATTGAATGAAGTGAAAACATTAAAGAATGTTTCCATTCCATGAAATGAAACCCGCGAAGCAAAAACAATTTTTGTATTTCACTCGTGAGAGGTTATGGGGCGCGTAACCGGGTATCTTTGACAGCTCGGATAGCTGACGTCGCTACGGGCGTCCTATACACAGAGATTGGTCTACGGAGTCAGAAGCTTCTGGAAACCGACGCTACCGCCATCATTCGGGACATCACTCACTCAAATTTTTGATAATATTTGAGCATTTTTGTACCCAAACCGCAAAAACCTCATAACTCCCTCAATTTTGCATCGATTTTGATGAACCAAAGCTCAAAATACGTGTTTATACGCTGCCGAGGGAATGACGATTGCTTTTTGTGAATAATCGAATACATCAGAAAATATTGAAGGATTAGTGCGAGGGTAACTGAATCTGCCAAAAAAAATTCAAAATTTTGAAATTCTAAAATCATCATTCCCTCCGTGCTATGTTACTGAATTTACATTATAAATTTCAAACCAATCAGCTTGATAGTTTTTGCGTGAGCATTTTCTCCGTTTTCGAGGTGGCGAGCGGGTGTAACACATGGCCTTAATATCTCTAGTTAAAGGCAGTCAGAAGTATTTAATGTTGTTCTATATCACAGGTACTAGGTGAGATGTAAAATAGCAAACTCTCAAGATGAAATAGCTCGATACCGGAGCTCAGAAAAGGAACACCATCTCTCACCGAGCGTCTGAGGGGGGAACGCAGGGGGAAACACCACGCACTCTTCGCAGAGAAAACGCAGGGGAGATAAGAGAAAAACGAGGCCTCGTGGCCGCTCGCACGCAATATCGCAGAAATAGCGAGAATAAAATAAAAAAACTGATCGGACCGATAAGGGCGAAAAACAAAAAGAGACTCACGCTTTACACCTGTCGGAACTCCCGCTCGCCTTCACAATCTCCTTCCGCAAGTTCCTTTCACACCGTTTTCTCTCACAAATCCTCCTTCACAATCGTCCTTTCCACCACGTTTCTTTCCGATCGTCCTTTCCACGTAATTCCGTTAACTATCGTCCTTTCCACAACGTTTGTTCCCTTCTCACTTGTTTCACACTCCTCACTCACAATTTCTCACACTCTCTCTCACACCTTCTCACGCTCACTCTCTCACTGACACTTACTTTATAAAAAAATGAATCGAAAAAAAAGAAGAACGATATAAAATCTCTAAACGCAACGCAGGGGGTAAACGCAATTAATTACTCGACTCAACGCTTCGCTCGCAAGTGACGAGCTCGTCACTTGCTTCCGGGTTCTGGGCTAATGAGGGAAAGTGGGAGAAATTTTCGGGGGGCTAGTTCATAGGAAAGGAGAGGGATGGCAGCACGGTGACTCTGCATTTAGCCCCAATGTGGGTAGGCATGCGAAATAAATCATTCACGATATTGAAACAGAGAACAAGTTTTATTGTAGTCTTCATAGTAGTTCAGAATTGACAACGATGAGTGTCGTTGCTTTCAACGTACGGGAATTTGCCACAGCTGTAGCGACTGTCTATGTCCGACTCTCGTAGGCGACTGACTCTCTCGCTCTTACTCAGCACAGTGCTGCCAACCCATTTTGTCGTTTTTGATTGACGCGCCGTCGCACGGCCAGATCGCGCAGTTATGTCAGGGACGCCACAGGTACTCCCCCCTAAATGACAGTGACTAGAGGTTAGAGGGAAATGACACCTGTTTTTTTTGTTTCGAATATGTTTTTAGCGGTTTTTCAGCGGTAAATCCACCATCATGTTGTCGCGTGTTCGCTGTTGGCTCCATCGCGACTTGGACGTCAGCCTTAGAGGTGTATGCGGGCTTTATACGGTCGACCGAAACGGTTTTCCGTTGCCCCTCGACGTTGATTGTGAATCGGTGGTCATCCAAACGTTCTACCACCTCGTGTGGACCAGAATATGGTGGTTCCAGAGGTGGTTTTATTGCATCGTTCCTGAGAAACACGTGCGTGCAGGTGTACAGATCTTTTAGTACGAATATCCGCGCTTTATTGTGATGTGCCGTTGGTGATGGTCGCAACTCTCGTATCATTTCTCGAAATTTATCGAGAAAAATCCTTGGATCCGCCGGCATTTCATTGTTGATGAAGAATTCTCCGGGCACTCTGATGGTCGTCCCGTACAGCATCTCGGCACACGACGCCCCGAGGTCTTCTTTGAAGGCTGTTCGCAACCCGAGCATGACAGTTGGTAGGAGCTCCGGCCATGGGACCTGACGATTGCACATAAGTGCTGCCTTCAAGGTCCTATGCCATCGCTCCACCATGCCGTTTGATGCCGGATGGTATGGTGTTGTCCGAATCCTTTTTGCACCGACAAGCTCCGAGAGAGAGGAGAAAAGTGCCGCCTCGAACTGTTTCCCTTGATCAGTTGTTATCCACAGCGGCGTTCCGTATCTGCATATCCAATTCGAGTAGAATGCCATTGCAACCGTGTTGGCCGTGATATCGCGGATCGGGACTGCCTCTGGCCATCTTGAGAAACGATCTATGATCGTTAAACAGTAACGATAACTATCAACACAACGCAGTTCGATTAGGTCCATGTGGATGTGAGAGAAACGGTTATCGGGAACTGCGATGTGTTGTGGTTGCAGTCGATTGTGGCGGTGAATTTTTGCTCGTTGGCACGGGAGATATGTCCTGCACCATTCTAGGGCATCTTTTTTTATCCCCGGCCAAACGTACTTCTCCCGGAGCAGTCGACATGGATTTCTGCCGCTCGGATGTGCCAACGCATGTACTGAATCGAACGCTTTCCTACGTAATTCTGCTGGAATATATGGTCTGATTATACCGTTGTCAATGCTGCAGTAAATTTTTACCTTGTTTTCGACAGCGAGGTACTGTAGGTTCAACGATGTTGGTTGCACGAGAAGTGTGCGAAGTTCTTCGTCGTCATTCTGCGCCAGCTCGATGTTTTGCGCCGACAGCACCCTCGGCATCTCGATTTCGTTCACGCTGACAATCCTTGAGAGAGCATCGGCGACCTCGTTGTCTCCTCCTTTAAGGTAGACAATCTCGGTGGAGTGTTGTGAAATATAATCCAGTTGACGCAGTTGTCGCTCTGATGTTTTCTCGTGGTTCTTTTTGAATGCATAAACCAATGGTTTATGATCAGTTCTGGTGATAAATATTCTCGCATCGAGGATGTGGTGGAAGAACTTAATTGCAGCGAAGATCGCTAGCAATTCACGATCGTAAGTGCTATAATTGCGTTCAGCGCTCGACAGTTTCCGAGAAAAAAACCCAATCGGCCTCCATTCGTTTTCGGATAATTGCTCTAGAGCGGCTCCAATTGATATGTTTGAAGCATCGGTCGTCAGACGAAGTGGAGCATCAGGCGCCACGTACGCGTTGACCGTCGCTGTTGCGATTTTGTCCTTGCAGGAATGGAACGCTTCGTCGGTTGTTGCTGACCATGGCACAATACGTTTATCGTTCTTCTTGGCACCTTTGAGTAACTCATTGAGTGGAGCCTGTACCAACGCTGCCTCTGGAATGCAACGACGATAATAGTTCACAAGGCCTAGGAATCGTCGAAGATCAGAGATAGTTTGTGGCTTTGGATATTTGTATATGGCCTGCACTCGATCTGCTGGGGGTCGATAGCCGTCAGCGTTGGTCGTGTATCCAAGGAATGTTACTTCAGGTTGTCCGAAGACGCATTTCTCAACGTTGAGAACCAGTTGGTTGTCCCGTAGCCTCTGGAAAACGGTTTTTACGTGTTGTCGATGTTCTTGCTCCGACTCGGATCCTATAATAATGTCATCTATATAATGCATTCCAATTGAAGTGGAACACTTTGATTTTTGTCGATCTCCGGCGCAAATCGATCGATTTCAAAGAACAAAAAAAACACTTTCTTGCAAATTTTATTTGCTTTCGAATGAGCCTAGTTCGAATCCGATCGGATTAGAATTGGCCGCGCACCAGGAGTCGAGGTAAAATCATGCAAATCGGGTTCCGCCGCTCAGCTCGAAATTTCGTATTTCCGGGAAGGGCGCTATGATTTGTCATACACCATTGGAAAAGGCATTTCACCCCGAGAAAAATGCGCACAAGCTGGAGTCTGTGCGATCATCCCAGAGGGAGATATAGCACCAGGAAGTGAAAACGGTTTATCGACGATAACTCGAGAACCGTCCGGCCGAATTCGCACAGCTTTCGCACGAGCTACTCTTTTTCCATCCCTCAGAACTACGTGAAGTCGTTTTTCCCGTGGATGCTCTCTCGGCCGAGAACCAGAGATCATCGCGGTGCACCGTTAGCTTCCGACGCCATTTTGAACATCAAAATGTTCGCGCATTGCGACTCTATCTATTCCATTGGATAGCTGATGATTTTCCCTTTAAAATGCACCCTTGAAAGTCCCAAAAATCTCAGTTTTAAGGCATGATATTTTCATTTGAAAATGCATGAAAATTTAACAGCTTTCGGTCTCAACGGGAGCGCGAGAGCGCGGACCGCAGGCGGCGCACAGCGCGTGAGGGGAATCGATCGAGGGCGCCCCCACCACATGCCCGCAGTCTCATTCCGCGAGCTCACGTATTATCGCAGGCTTTTTCAAAATTTCTTTTTGTACCGGCTTTTTTTTTATATCTCAGTATTATTGTTAAATTAATAAAACTATTATTGTTAAATTAATAAAACTATTATTGTTAAATTAATAAAACTATTATTGTTAAATTAATAAAACTATTATTGTTAAATTAATAAAACTATTATTGTTAAATTAATAAAACTATTATTGTTAAATTAATAAAACTATTATTGTTAAATTAACAAAACTAATATTGTTATTAATTAATTTTTTTGTTATTAAATATTCTTCTAATAAAAGGTTGATGGAGTCCCGAAGTTGATCCTTTATCGAAAACATATCGCGGGATTGTTGTCATTTTATTAGTTTTTGCTTGAATTTGGCTGTTTTTTATGTATTTTCTCATTAATATTTCGAATTTTCGCGAAAAACTCGATGAGTTTTGCGATCGGCGGAATATTTGCGATGGAATAGTCTGTTGAATGATCGAAAATTCGAAAAAAAATGTTTCCTTCATTTTGGCTGATTTTTCAGAATCGTCGAAAAGCACAAATTTTGAAAAGGCTATAACTACGTTAAAAATCACGCCGCAAAGATTTGTCGGGAGTGTTTCGAGTCACCCTCGAGGAGACTTAAAAAATTGTCAAAGTTCAATGTCGATAGCTCACTTCCTTCACCCTCAAAATCGATGTCAGAAATTGCCGAAAATTTCAATTTTAAATTGAAATTTCAATTCAAAAATAATTTTTAATGGTTCATATCGATGTATTTTTTCTCGCGGATTACGGAACACACCGGTATTTCATCGAAAACCCAATATTAAAGATTGAAAATTTGAAAAAAAAATCTCGACTCGACATTAAACTTTGACAATTTTTTAAGTCTCCTCGAGGGTGTCTCGAAACACTCCCGACAAATCTTTGCGGCGTGATTTTTAACGTAGTTATAGCCTTTTCAAAATTTGTGCTTTTCGACGATTCTGAAAAATTAGCCAAAATAAAGGAAACATTTTTTTTCGAATTTTCGATCATTCAACAGACTATTCCATCGCAAATATTCCGCCGATCGCAAAACTCATCGAGTTTTTCGCGAAAATTCGAAATATTAGTGAGAAAATACATAAAAAACAGCCAAATTCAAGCAAAAACTAATAAAATGACAACAATCCCGCGGTATGTTTTCGATAAAGGATCAACTTCGGGACTCCATCAATCTTTTATTAGAAGAATATTTAATAACAAAGAAATTAATTAATAACAATATTAGTTTTGTTAATTTAACAATAATAGTTTTGTTAATTTAACAATAATACTGAGATATTAAAAAAAAGCCGGTACAAAAAGAAATTTTGAAAAAGCCTGCGATAATACGTGAGCTCGCGGAATGAGACTGCGGGTATGTGGTGGGGGCGCCCTCGATCGATTCCCCTCACGCGCTGTGCGCTGCCTGCGGTCCGCGCTCTCGCGCTCCCGTTGAGACCGAAAGCTGTTAAATATTTCATGCATTTTCAAATGAAAATATCATGCCTTAAAACTGAGATTTTTGGGACTTTCAAGGGTGCATTTTAAAGGGAAAATCATCAGCTATCCAATGGAATAGATATTGTCGCAATGCGCGAACATTTTGATGTTCAAAATGGCGTCGGAAGCTGACGGTGCACCGCGATGATCTCTGGTTCTCGGCCGAGAAAGCATCCACGGGAAAAACGACTTCACGTAGTTCTGAGGGATGGAAAAAGAGTAGCTCGTGCGAAAGCTGTGCGAATTCGGCCGGACGGTTCTCGAGTTATCGTCGATAAACCGTTTTCACTTCCTGGTGCTATATCTCCCTCTGGGATGATCGCACAGACTCCAGCTTGTGCGCATTTTTCTCGGGGTGAAATGCCCTTTCCAATGGTGTATGACAAATCATAGCGCCCTTCCCGGAAATACGAAATTTCGAGCTGACCGGCGGAACCCGATTTGCATGATTTTACCTCGACTCCTGGTGCGCGGCCAATTCTAATCCGATCGGATTCGAACTAGGCTCATTCGAAAGCAAATAAAATTTGCAAGAAAGTGTTTTTTTTGTTTTTTGAAATCGATCGATTTGCGCCGGAGATCGACAAAAATCAAAGTGTTCCACTTCAATTGGAACGCATTGTATACAGTAACAAAATGCAAATCACGAAAGATCGAGTCCATGAAGCGTTGGAAGGTCTGCGAAGCGTTGCGAAGGCCAAACGGCATCACGGTGTACTCGTATAGTCCGAGTGGAGTCGTGATCGCGGTTTTTTGTACGTCACAGGCCGCCATGGGAACCTGGTGATATGCGCGAGTCAAGTCAAGAGTTGTAAAAATTTTCTTTCCGTACAGCGCCTGAAATACGTCATGACTGTGTCCGGAAGGATATCGGTCGGGAATTGTGACCGCATTGAGCGCCCGGAAGTCGCCGCATAACCTCCAACCACCAGAGTTTTTTCTCTGGATGGTGAATACTGCTCACGCGTGAGGGAAAAAAATTGTTTTTGAATCGAGGAATTCTCGAGGTTGCTTGCTCTCGCTTATCCCGTGCGACGGAGTATAAACGATGAATTTCGTTCACTCGCGGAAATTTGTGTTCACGAATAATCGCGTTTTTTCGACTGTTCACTGGGTTTATTTTCACTTTTGTGTTTAACGATCTCGATTGCGCGATAGTAATTAGAGTGACTCCATTTCGTCCGCAATTACTGCACATTGGTTGACTAACGCTTTCGTTATAAATCACGTCGGGGTCACCATTTTTAGCCCCAATGTGGGTAGGCATGCGAAATAAATCATTCACGATATTGAAACAGAGAACAAGTTTTATTGTAGTCTTCGTAGTAGTTCAGAATTGACAACGATGAGTGTCGTTGCTTTCAACGTACGGGAATTTGCCACAGCTGTAGCGACTGTCTATGTCCGACTCTCGTAGGCGACTGACTCTCTCGCTATTACTCAGCACAGTGCTGCCAACCCATTTTGTCGTTTTTGATTGACGCGCCGTCGCACGGCCAGATCGCGCAGTTATGACAGGGACGCCACATGCATCGATCGTAGATCCTCCAAAATGTGCGCCGCGGGAACGAGATGTCGTGGTATATTCCAACCCCGGGGGTCGATGCATAAATCGGGTTCGTTTGCGATGTTGCCGGCCGGTGATGGTGGCGACGGCTCGGTTGCCCCATGTTTGATATGTCCACGGAGGATGGGCCTTCTCCTCCGTGTTCTGACGTGGTTTAGTGACGATCGCTGGGGCGGGGAAGCAATGTCCTCCGCCGATATTTTGATGCATCCCCGGGGTGGCGACGACGAGATGGAGCCCGCTTCGGCGATGATCTGCACAGGGGCTGAGGTCCACCGTTGATGCTGCGCTGAGGGGGGAGGGGGACGGGGCTGAAGGGGGCGAGAACGAGAGCGAAATCTCCGGGGTATCTATTTCGGCGCGTGTATTTTTGCGCATTCGCTTTGCTTAAAACTAGTTACAAAAGGGTACTTATGATTTCGCGACATTAAGGGACGACTTAGCCTACGTAACGCGGTAAACGGGGATCTCGAGGGGAACGTAACGCGGGGGGAAGGAAGTGGAGGAGGCGTGCGTGGTGGAATTGCGAGGGCAGGTCGGGGCAACTTGTGACGCAACGTCACAATATAAATAACCTTCACATGGCCGCAATCAATGTGAATTCGTTAGTTTCTCACCAAAGAAGACTGGACCTCCTAAACTTTACAACGAAATTCTTACACGATATCGTCCTCCTCACAGAAACAAAACTCAATGCAAGACATAAACTGGAATTTATGAATTATAACCTCATTCGAACAGACAGGCCGAATTCCATCCGAGGAGGGGTATTGCAATACTCATCCGGAAAGGAATCCCTTACACTATCATTAATCAACCATCATCATTGAAAAATTCCCTTTTAGAGTTTACTATTCTAAAACCAAGCATCCAGCTAACCAAAAACCTCTTTATAACTAGTGCTTATGGCACAAATGACTATAGGGATCTTTAATAACCGAGCTTAATTCTTTCTTCGAAAAATTAGAGCTACACAAAGCCAATAATTTCTACATTCTCGCGGGGGACCTTAATGCTAGACATTCGCAATAGGGCAACGCCACTAACAACACCCGAGGGAAATGCCTCGCCAGATTGGAACTTCACCAGGGATTATATCCTATAAACTCAAGATCGTCCCGTCGTCCTCACCCACCTACAAACCAGCGGGAACATTTCTTGATCTAGCTCTTATCGACATGTGCCTAACCCTTCTTGAATCCTTGGATTGCAAAACTAAAACGCTACCATATGATAGTAACCTCTCCGCAATATCGTTCAAAGTATTTCTTGGTATTGATGATCTAACTATTCAAAATCCCGACGTAATACTTCATCGCTATATGTACAAAAGAACCAACTGGAAAAAAAAATTCGGTAAAAATCTGGAAAAAAAGCTTCACTACATTACCTCCTGACAACAGAAATCTTTCAATCGTCGAAATCGATTCAGCCATAGGGAAAATCAATGACAGCATCACCACAGTGATCCAAGCTACAGTCCCTCGCATCAAAGCCTCAGACAGCTCACTTAAATACCTGAACACGGCAATCATGAAACTACAAAAAAAGAAATCAATGATAATCTCAGTCCTTCATAACACGATACACGATATCGATCCCTTCTGTCAGCGCCCAATCACACGTTATGCCAAATATGCTTTGAAGCTCATTAGGAAAACCCTCAAAAAAGAATTTAAAAAGTCTACCGAAAAATTTTGGACCAAACAACTAGCTGAAATTGATCATCGTAAATCCGAATCTTTCTTCCCAAAAATCAACAGATTCCTTAGACCAAACGACCCGGTAAAAATCGAAAATATAAATATACCGAGGCATAAAGAAGCCCTCCTGATACGTAGTAGATGCAATCTATAGCTTCAGCAAATTCAGATAATGGCAACGACGTCTTCACCGATCCCGGCGACAAACTTAACACCATTGGAGCATTCTACGAAGCCATCAACTCCCCCCGACATCTAAACCTGGGTTCAAGAGCACGTGAAATAATTATTCATAGGGCTGGCCGTATCATCGAGGAATTTAACGACATCAAAGCAACCGACTCTTCAATCACCAGTTTTACCCATTTAAATTTAGCCTCGAATCCATCAGCAGAGTTAAGAAAAAATTCATTGTTAACACTGTTTGATAACAGTGGCATGAAGTGCCATATAACTGTCATTTAAACAGTACACGGAGAAAAGTAAACCGTAAAGGTTACTGCAATCACCGTGAATGCTCTGCACAACAGCCGCATGCGTGATATACCAATAGCATTACCGTGCTGCGCAGTAATGGTTACGGTGAATGCAAGAACTATCCAGTCTCAAACCAGGATTGCTACTGTCTATCGACGATTCCGTTTTTTTCCCCAAACGTCAATCTTGATGCAGTGACCATTACGGTTAACGTAGCGACGGCTTCGGTTAATTTTTCTCCGTGCAGTAACCTTTACGGTTTACTTTTCTCCGTGTACTTATCAATACTTTTTTCAATAACTTCCACCATAGGCTTGTAACTATGACGATGTTGCAGTCAAGTATTTTGGTGATGAACCTCCGGAGAAAATATTCGAGTTTCTCAAAGATATATTTCAATTTCAAGCAAGTTTGAAAAAAGTGAAGAATGAACGTGACAACGAAGAGAAACGCAGGTGTACGGAATGTGGTTATATACCGGGAGTGATCGAAATTATCGATAGCCACGTTCGATCGTTATGTAGTAAAGTGCTCGAAATGGTTGCAAACCTACGTCCGCTGGATGACGAAGACGCACCAATCAACGATGTGATTGATTATTCTAGAACCTTGAAGCATCGTGTGGAAAATTTGAAGGAGTTCGACGCGCTCGGCGGCGAGCCGTCGATCGAAATACATCGATAACTGTGATGGCATAATTGCTCGTAAAGGGAATAATTTTATTGAATCCCATGGCCAGAAGCGTAGGGATTGCTGAGGAACTCGAATTTTGCAAAAATCTTCATTACAACAATATAAAATTGAACAAACGTAAAAACATTCCTATCTCGGGCTGTAATCAAAATATTACAAATTTTTTTTATAATTGTTCGTTTTTCAAAAACTAGTTCGATGGTCCAATAATTTTTCCGATATCTTTGCAACTTTGGTCGGAATAGTTTTTGTTTATTAGTAAAAATCAGAAATCGCAGAAAAACAGTATCTATTTTCAACAAATTTTTATTTTTTTTTTCTCAAATCGCTTGTGCATGATGATACGAAGCTTCTCAATTTTTTTCCACCCTGTGGGCCTTCGTTTTCAAATTGTATTGAAGGGCAAAGATTTTTCGATGATCGCAGATGGTTGCTAAACCATATCTCGCAGATCGATGAATCTTGCGCGATTCTCTCGGGGTTTGGTTTCTCCACATCATGTACGAGTTTCAAACCGATATGTTGATAAACACCCGATTGCGGTTGCAAAAACAAAATATAGAATTTTCATTTTCATTTGTCATTAACGGCTTAATTAACAATGTTAGCACTTTTTTTTAGGATCTTTTTTACAGAGGACGTTATGATGAACAAATTTTATTGGAAACTTTTTTCGATAGGACGCGTTCTAAAAAAATTTATTTTTTTAAAATAATTTTTTAATTGTTGAAATATACACTTTGCAAAGTCCGAAAATTGACGATTATATTCTTGTAGGTCCAAACAACCTACAAAAAAATTGGCGAGAGGGTTCCTCTCTTGAATAGGTCTTATGCTAAGGTGACTGGACTAAAGGATAACATTGAGAGTTTAAAAACAGTTTTACATCACGAATATTACAATGATCAAAATTACTCGCATTTTTCGTTGCATTATTTTTTCTCGCGGTTTGAAATCCTAGAATTACATATCGCGGTTTTTCGCGAGGTGGCTGGCAGTAGTGGATACTCGTACAGTTCCCACGTACGAAAATTCATGGCTATGGATGGATCTTTGGCGATGTAGTTCACCAGCTGAATTTTTCGTTGATCCGATACTCTGATGTAAGGTATCAGCCATTCGATTTTCAGCAATGAAATCTTGAATGATTCAGCAGCCCCCACCGTTGGGGTCTGGATAACGGCATTCGTATCGCTGTTCGATCTCGTGAGAATCAACTCATGTTTGGCATTGATGACAATTCGATAATAATCTTCGGCGAAACCGAGAATGAAGTTAAGCGGTATCGAAAGGTCAAAGTAACCGTTGTTATCCGTCAGCATGGTCTCACCGTTGTCGAGCCAGCCAGAATTTTCCATTTTTTGCCCGGGATCCAACGATACGTAATTTTTCATGAACGTTGTGAGACCAACATTTTTGCTACGATCGATCTCAATACCATTCAGCTCGTAACGTATTTCCTCAAACAAATGACAGATAGGGTTGTTGACTAGCTGTGTGTGCGTGACTGCAGTTCCATCAGCTTTCGTTAATTTCCCCTGTACGTGCAGCGAGCTTTCACTCGGCAGAAGGTTGTGACCGGAAAGTCGAGGTTCACTCTCGACGTGGTCGTTTTCGTGCGTTCTCACAGGGCCGAGATTATCCTTAAGACCCGACCCCGTCATGAGCGATGTTAATCCGTCGATATGTAAGGTATTTTTTCACTATTACCCATTTGTCAATTACCGACGGTCGCTCGCGGCGAATACACCGAAGTCCAAATGCTGATGAAAGATCAAAGGGCAGACGCGCGTGCGCGACCCCCAATTAGTAAGGGCATAGAGTCCCAAGGAGGGGACGCACAACGCGAGGCCACCGTATGAGAGGAATAGAAAGAAAGGAGAGAGAACGATCTTGACCGCTGAAGGAGCGAGATTGTTCGTTATTGTGTAAAAGGGAGACTCCTTGTTCAGGTCCTGTACTTGTGTCGTCAACTTGCGTCTCGGCTCCGAGCCCGTTAATTTCGTCAGTGAATAATTGTGAGAGATTGAAGGGTGCGTGCCCTCACCTGCGATCGCCGAAATTGTCGAATCGGCGTCAGCGAACTGCGTTGTTGAAATTGTCAATTCCCGAGATAAAGCGAACTGAAGGAAAATTGTATTTGAATTTGTCGAAGGGATTCACGTAAGTGTTGAATAAACTGTATTCCTTCGCTTTAACACGCTATCTTTGATTCTCGCAATCCATGGGTCCCCAACTGTTCCCCCCTGTGGATTCGTCTCATGCCGATATTTATAGTAATGAGTAAAGATAGATTTGATAGAATCTCTAAAACTATCTGGCGCCCAACAGTTGTTTATTAATGAATGATTCGTAAATTGAAATATTTGTCAAAGAGCCCTATCAGCCACTGACTCAGGCCGCGGTAGGTGAAGGGATTTTCTCGCCAAGTGAGAGTTGAGAAAAGATATCCTGTCTCAAGGTACAAATCTTGATCATGCCTCATCAAAGAGAACGGGTCGTTGTATGGCTAGGATTTCTTCCATGATGGTGTAATGCATGCGATTACAATACAGCAGGTGTACGTTTTCCACTTTTTCTTCTTCTTCTTCTTCTTCTTTTCAATCCCAAATTCTTCAAAAACTGATTGTTTCGAAGTGTAAGCTCCTTAAGAGGTGCTTGACGACTGATCGGTTTTGCACATATCGATTCGTCCATATAGCCCAGCCCAACTGTAGTATTGAACACAATACCCATTATGTTGATTTAACGTGTAGTCTTATTGTTATAACTTCACCACGAAAGTTCACCAGGTTTCCGTCTTCATCGATGAGTTTAAGTTGAAGATGATCTATTGACTGTACGGTGATCGGAAGGTAAATGACGTGGTTGGGTACTTCGATGATCTTATATCCTGGTGGAACAACGGGAAAAAATGCATGGATTGTGTGCGCCCGTTGTTCATTGATGTAAGTGTAACGGCCCTATCCTATAACCATTTCTTTCCGACACAACACCTTACACCTACAGCAACCCTGTTATCACTTCGTTCCCATACACATCAGCATCTCCAATTCCGCCACACAGCATCCCTGGGCCACGGTCCCACGGTCCAGAACAATGCAACTCGACCATCCCCTCCACTTCACACTCCCTCCACTTCATTAGCACTAGTGTTAATCCTCAGTTCATCTCCACCCGTTCAACCGTAAAGACCAATCAATAAACGGTCAACCCTTACTCTTATTTCCGATTATCATTCATTTATTCATTCCGTATTCGACCATCACAACTTGCGTCAGAAGTGAGATCTGAACACCGCAATCTACAAAACTAACAAAAAGAAATGAGAAAGAAACTTGTGTGAAAAAAAAAACAGTGTGGTGCAAGCGAGTGAGTGAGTGTGGTCCATCAACGCTGAAAGCCGAGAGAAAAAAAAGAAGAGAAATTGTAGCAGGCAGAAAACGACAAAAAAAAACAGCACAAAATGGGATTATTTACAATTATCTTGGCGCTTACGTAAGTACCACCCAAATTTTTCTTTAAAATTCGTGCATGGACTCTCCTCATACTCTGTATTGCGAGCGTGTGTCGGTTCTACGACCATATGTACTCCTCACACACACACAGACACACATACACCCATTCACGTTTCTGTAACCATTGCTCGCTCAAGCAACTCTCATCGTTCCCTCTCACTCTCGCCTGCGCGACAAGAAACTGCGTCACTCGAATTCCGATCTTCTATTACACTGACCTGCAACAAAATCACTAGCGGACACGCCGCTACAGCGCGCCTCAAAAATAATTTTCGTACATGAGAACTGATTTCAACCGCTCTTCTCGAAATTAACGCATATACACATTTATACTGGTTCTCACACAAATCTTGTAAAAACAAATTATCAATTTACCGAATTTACCTTTTCGAAAAAGTGTGGCAAAATAGTAATAAAAAAGAAAAATGGGGAAAACTCGAGAAAATACATATAATACAGAACCCCGCAACATATAACGACCTAACAAAAGTAATCCCACAATTCGGCGACGGAAATATAACAATCGAAAGTTTCATTAGCAGGTGTAAACGAGTACAGCAAATCGCTCCTGACCCAAATCACCGATATTTAATAAACGCAATAATATTTAGGTTAACCGGCAGACCATACGACCTAACAGATGGGAAAACATACGACACACTAGACGCGCTTCTCGCAGACCTAAAAAGGGCATATAAAAAACCGTTAGAATTATCAGATTTAGGACTCGAATTAAAATCAACCTCACAAAAATTCAACGAGTCAGTCCTCGACTACGGATTCCGAGTAAAAGTTTTGCAGAATCAAATTATCGAAAGACTATCGGAAGTATACTCAGCGGCAGACGACAGGGCGTATCTAGAAAAAAGAACGGCAGAAGAGAAGAAAGCCGTAATCCAAGCTTTTGTACGGGGCCTCTTGGATAGAATCGCGAACCTTTTACTCCATCGAAACTTAGAAACGCTAGACAACGCTATAGACGAGGCAACAAATATCGAATTGGAATTACAAAGGCGCGCAACAGTGAACCAAAATCGATCACGCGTAGCCGAACCAGAGGAAACGGTTACCGAAACAGCTAGAGTCCGATTCGCGGAAACAAATAGGAGTATAAACGAGAGATACTGCGAATTTCACCAACAAGGAGGCCATGTAACATCAGAATGTATAACGTTAGCAAAAATGAGAGAGAGATGGAGACAAGCCCGCCAAGAACCACGACAATTCGGAAACCCCAGCAAAAATCAATTTGGTCAGAGAGCACAAAACTATAACAATTACACGCCACAAAATTATAACAAGTACCATTCGCAAAATTATAATAATTATAACCCGCGAAACCAATATAGCAACTACACGCAAAATCAGTACAACAACACCCGTAACGACCAGTACAGAAACTACCAACACGGATACAGAAATAACTATCGCGACCGATACCGCAACTCCTACAGCCAATATCCCGATAATTCCCTCGATGACCCTCGTAATAACCCCCGTGATCAATATCGTCACAACTCTCGCGACCGTTACCAAAACAACGCCCATGACCAATATCGAAATAATTCTCGCGATCGATACCGCGAAAACTCTCGCGACCGCTATCGCGATAACTCTCGCGACCGCTATCGCACGAACTCACAAGACAGAAACGGTCACTCGAGCCGCCGAGACAATTCGGGCACATGGGCAGAGAACGTGGACAAATTTAACGATCTCGCGCCAAAAAACGGGAGTGCAGCTCCGCGGAACAGCGCGACGCGGAGCCCCTCGACAGAACGCGCATCAACGTCGAACCAATAAAATCAGGCGACCTAGAGATCAGAAAAGCGACAATATGCCTAGGGCTCACCAAACGGCGAAAACCACCAACAGTCGCCATTAATTCACCCGACATAAACAAGCAAAACTCTCGATTCCTAGTAGACACAGGTGCACAAATAAATTTGGCTAAAATATCTATCATACGGCACAAAAATAAAATCGACCCACACATAATTTACGAACTTTCAGGAATTACCGAAGGTATATTATACACAACCGGCAAATATACGATTCGAATCGAAAACATTAACGTCGAATTCCATGTCGTCGAGGACACTATCCCTATCTCATACGATGCAATTCTCGAAGACGCATTTTTCAAAGATACACCCGCCAAATACTATACACAAAATCCTGTATTACATTTTTCGACTCTATAATACCATTCGAGACCCAGGAAGAAATTAACATCCCTGCCAGATCAAAAACTCTGATATCAATCCGAATAAAAGACACCGACTTATCCGAAGGTTTTATACCAAGAATCGGAATGAACGAAGGTCTGTTTCTCGGCAACGCTATCGTAACGAACCGTGGTGGAATAGCGTACATAGGGGCGATTAACACAACCAGTCATGACATCTCTTTCGCAATCCCAATTGTTGAACTGCAGCCGATCGAGCAAGTATCAAAAATCCCTGTCGACATCGAAAGTAATTCTCGCGATACTCAGGACGAGCACCGCGCAGCAATTTGCTTAGCAGTTACAGACGGAAACAAGGAAAGGTCCGAAACGGTAAAGTCACTCTTGCACCTAGATCATCTAGATGACACAGAGAAAGACAGCGTATACCAGCTTGTTTCGGAACATCCTCATCTGTTTAACATGCCTAATGAACGACTTGGATACACGACTGTAGTGAAACACGAAATTAACACTACCGATGACAGACCCATTAACACCAAACAATATCGATTCCCTCAAGTATACAAATCTGAAATAAATGAACAGGTACAGGACTTATTGAAAAAAGATATCATACAACCGTCTCTGTCTCCATATAACACTCCGGTTTGGATAGTCCCCAAAAAATCAGACGACTCAGGGGAAAAAAGGTGGCGTATGGTTATCGACTTTCGGAAACTCAATGGAAAAACCATCCCCGACGCATACCCGTTACCAAACATCATAGATATTCTCGACCAATTGGGCAAATCGCGATACTTCTCGGTTTTTGATCTCGCATCCGGTTTCCACCAAATTGAGATGCACCCTCGAGACAAACCGAAAACAGCATTCTTCACACCGGGTGGACGTTACGAATTCAATCGAATGCCATTCGGATTGCGAAACGCACCGGCTACATTTCAGAGAGCAATGGATTCGATACTATCCGGACTCTAGGGTGCAGATCTTTTCGTTTATGTGGATGATATCGTTATTTACGCAACTGATCTCGAACAACATGAGAAAAAATTTAGGCGACTCGCGAAACGATTGACTGACGCAGGTTTGACGCTGCAGACAAACAAATGTAAATTTCTTTGTGAAGAGGTAGCATGTTTGGGTCACGTCATTAGCGAAAAAGGGGTTCACCGAAACCAGATTTAGTTGAGGCGATCAAAAATTTTCCAACCCCAACGGACAAAAAGACAATCATACAATTCCATGCGTTAGCCAATTATTACCGAAGGTTCATTCAAAATTTCGCAAAAATATCCGCTCCTCTGACGAAACAATTAAAACAATCCGAAAAATTTAATTGGACAACCGAATGTCAGGAAGCTTTCGAAACAATAAAAAATAAAATTATCAGCCAACCCATTTTACGATACCCAGATCATAACGAGCGATTTACATTAACAACCGATGCTTCTAACTATGCCATCGGCGCGGTTTTGAGACAAAAACACGAAAATTTCGATCACCCATTAGCATTTTACTCTCGAGCCCTCACGAACGCCGAAATTAAGTACGACACCACACATAAAGAACTGTTAGCAGTGGTAAAAGCGGTTGAACATTTTCGACGTTATCTTTACGGAAAGCGTTTCACAATAGTAACAGATCATAGAGCACTCGTATACCTCACAACCAAACCTAACCCACCACAACAATTACAACGCTGGCAAGCTCTACTAAGTGACTACGAATACGACATCCCCCATAAACCCGGGAAACTCAACGTCGTTGCAGACGCCATGTCAAGAAATCCATCAAAGATCCTACCGATTCGATTACGAAGCGAATCCATCAGCCAACGAAGATCACGACACGAAAAAGGCGAAAACCACACACCAGCCGGATACGCGCGGAAGGTCAACATCGGACGAACAATCAGGAAACCCATCGCCTAGGAAAAAACGCGTCGCAACATACAGCAACTCGGAATCACCAGGCACCGACACCGAAAACGAAGATTCAGACAGGGGACTACAGAGAACAATGAAGGAAAACACGCATAAAAAAGTAAATCCCTCTATTGACGATAACAACTGCGATACGGTAACGAAAGAGGAGGAACTCACGACGGACAAACGGAAAACGACTCGGCAACCAAACGAAAGGTCAACGATTAAAGGAACCACGAACCCGGCAGACAACGAAAAAGGAAAACGCCTGGAAACAAACAAAGAAGAAAATAAACTGAACAAATTGATCAACGAATACAACGCTAAACAGGAGCGGCCACTGAAGGCAAACAAAAATAAGCTAACAAAGCTAATCGACGAATATAATTCAAAACAAATGAAGCAGAGTGCAAGCAAAGAAAACAAATTAACAAAATTAATCAACGAATATAATATGAGAGAACAACGGAAACAGGAAAAATCGAACGAGCGGAGCAAAGAAGACGAACACGCATCAAGCGAGAAAGAAATTAACGACGGGAGAAATAAGCCAAAGGCACTCCAGTCGGTCAACAGGCCGGATATGGGAGACAATACAGCCGATGCATCGGAGATCAGGCCAACGTCCGAATCACATCCATCAACAACGGTAACAAGTAATGAACAGGGTACCACGAAACATCCTGAAGTGGAACCGAACTTCCGCTCACCAGCAACACTCAGCAAAGTAATACCGGCGACCTCAAGCGGCAAGGCGACCGAACCAAATTTCCGTTCGTCGCCACGACTCAACGAAGATCGAACAACTCATGACTCGACTCGCGAGATATCGGAGGAATCGCGAGAGCAGTCAACAGGCCAGTATTAAACTAACAATGATACGCTGAAACCACCGATCCGACCACCAGAATCGACCGACGAAGACAGCACGACATCAGCAAAAAAACGACGACCCGGCCGACCGAGCAAAAATGACACGACACGGACAAACCCTCTCCAGCAGTAACGAACGATTACGGCAATCTCGCAGCCGAAATACACCGAAGCGAATCCGATGAAGATCCACCTTACGAGCCATCGCAGTACCATAGAAAACGCCCGGCATTACCAAAAGCAGCACCGCACACAAGACACATGACTCAAACTGAAGATGCCGAACGTCAATCGTCCACCGAAGACTCAGAAACATCAGCCGAAAGCAACGTAACAACCTCGGAATGGGAAGAACAATCCGAAGATCCGAAAACACCAACGACCGAGACAAATCAGAGACACGTGACATCGAACAACAACGTTATAATTAGCCGGAAAAGTTTTCTCACACAAAAGAATAACATCGCTCATTTTCTCGCAGCAAATTGTATCACGAACACAACAATATCGCGAATCCTCGTAGAGAAAAACGTAATCAACTACGAAGACCTTCGCAAGGAGAAACCAAGAGCTGGACACATATTCATAACACGCCGCGGAACTAAACGGATCTTCACCATGATATGTAAAGGAAAATGCACAGATAACACCGACTGGCATATGGTCCAGAAATGCATCGAGATAGTCATCAAAATCCTGACAAAGAAAAAACTCGAATCATGCACACTGGCCAAAGATCCTGAGATCATCGATCAATTTCTCTGGGACAACATCAAAACCTACATCCAGCAAATCACGGTTGAGCCAAAAATACGTATAACGTTGTGCGAACGAATTATCACGGTACCGCCAAAATTACATCGTCAATCCATAATGAAGGAGGCACATGAATCAACAATCGAAGGACATAAAGGCATCACGAAAGCTCACAAATGCATAGGCGCTCGATACTATTGGAAACACATGAAAGCAGATGTCGCGAAATTCATTAAAACCTGCCAGAAATGCGAAAAGAACAAACTCGTTCGTGTAAAAAATAGAGCACCTATGATAATAACAGTCACGCCAACTCAACCTTTCGAGAAAATCGCAATATACATCGTCGGACCTCTTCCAAAAACTAAAGACGGTCACGAATACATCCTCACGATCATCGACCTATTCAGCAGATTCAGCGTCATGGTACCTCTTAAACAAACAACAGCTCGCGATGTATCCAAAGCATCAACAACAAGCTTCATAACGACATCCGGCGCACCCCGTGCGATACTCTCCGACCAGGGTACAAACTTCATGTCGGATCTATTCGCATCTTTCGCAGAATTGTTCAAAATCAAACAGTACCGATCGACAACCTACCATCCACAGTCCAACAGAGCGTTAGAGCGAAGCCATCACAGTCTCGTCGAATACCTCAAACATTATATCGACATGGACAAGAACTGGCACGAACTAATTCCATTCGCGGCACTTTCTCACAACACAAGTGTCCACGATAGCACAGGGCACACACCATACGAATTAGTCTTCGGGAAACCAGCCTCACTACCATCCGAATTCCCACCTCCTGAAAAAATAGCGACATACGACGACTATCTGCTAACACTACACAGAAATTTAAAAGAACTCCGACAATTGACACGCGAAAAGCAGCTAGCGGCAAAGGAACGCACGAAACGATATTATGACAGGAAAACAAAAACTCAAAATTTCAAAACCGGACAACAGGTATTTTTATTAAAAGAACCTCGGAAAGGAAAATTAGACGCCAGATACATCGGGCCATAAACCATTTTGGAAATACTCAGCAATAATAACATTAGACTTCAAATCGACAACGACAAAACAAAAGTAGTACACGTAGACAAAATCAAAATGGCACATGTTGCAGATACCACACAGCCGCTATGAACAATGGCATTCTAGTGGAAAACTCACCATTCCCACGTAACCCCGTTTAAATTGTACGAACACATGCGTCCCAATGCGTCAGACCCCGTCAGTTACGCATTTCGCATTCATCAAACCGGCATAATCTTTCACAGCGATTGCCGAGAATTTCGAAAATCACTTTAGCTTACATAACTTAGGAAATTGCAAACCGATGAATTCTTTGTATATATGCAAACAAATTAATCCAATACAACGAATAGTTAAGGGAACCGTATGGTCTAGAGCACGAAAATTTCACCTATTTTCACGATTTTTTTTTGCCATAAAAAATTAAAAAATCGATGTTTTAACTTTTCGGGTTTATTACTACCTTTATTAAGTATACAAAAAATTTTTTTTTTAATTTTAAAAACAGTGTTTATTATCATATAATTGGCATTGAAGACGACCCTCTCGAAAAATCCGACCCGGACGGTGAAGATCGATCCGAGACTTCTACTCATCTGAAACACAAAATTCAAGAAGATTCTTAATCAGAAAGAGTGCAGTTGTGGTCGGGGCTGGAACAAATCGAAAAAATTAAAAATTGACAAAATGGCGCGCTTTTGAAAAAAAAATTCGTAAAATCGAGTTTTTTTCACTAGTTTTTTAGTATAAACAATAAGAAATTATTTAAATAAAATTATGATTGCAGCCCCGACGATAGCCATACATGTTGTGAACAACATATCCAAATTTCAAGTGATTCGGTTGAATAGTTTTTTTGTTTTCACCTGCGCGGTGCCGAAAAAAGTCGTTTCGAGATAAATGAGTTTAAAGTTTGAGGTACAGATATTTTCAAAAATTGAGCAAATTTTGAATACTTACAGTTAATCCGCGATTCCGGCACCATATAGGATTCCTTCGGAACGTTCATAATTCAAGATTTCCTCACTCCTTTCATTTCTTCGAGCTGTCCGAGCCTCTTTGGAGTTGTCCGTGCTCCTACGGTTGGCGCTCGATACTCGCAGCTCGTCTCGGTTTTGCGCTAGTTGCTCCGCTTGTGGCCCGATTGTTATGCCCATGGTCTCCATTATTTTCAATAGGGATGCGAATCCTTCATTGAATATGCAAGCGGAAATGTGAGTGGCAATATCAATGATTTTTTTTCCGGCAAACAGATGTTTCGGCGCAAGGTGCCACACGCAAGCATTGAAACTTTCGTTATTGTTCTGCGTATTACTGCCAATACACCTTTCCAATAAAGTCTCTGCTGTCAATTCTTCATAAATTGGTTTTAATATCTCTTGTGCTTCATCGCACAGAGCAGGTGGGTGCTCGTAGGTGTCTAAAGTACCTGCAGCCTCACTTTGACGCCACTTGCACCACGATTCGGAACCTGGAGGACAGTACGAGTGTTGCGGATTTTCATCTGTTGAAATTTTGTGATAATATGCTGCCCATATTTCACTTCTCATCCCTTCAGTCGAATCTGAATTACGTCTAATTGCTAGACCGTAATAAGTTGACAGCTCTTGCAATAATTTATTCGTCAATTGTTGACGCTTCGGTGTTTTATTTATCGATTTCCGCTGTGTCTTTTTTCCCTCTTCTTTTTCTGTCAATTTCTTTGTTGCTTTCTTTATTTGTGCATGTTTTTTTTTCGCATCAACAGCACGTTTGTACAAACGTTTTTTATGTAACGGCCCTATCCTATAACCACTTCTTTCCCACACAACACCTTACACCTACAGCAACCCTGTTATCACCTCGTTCCCACACACATCAGCACCTCCTATTTCGCCACACAGCATCCCTGGGCCACGGTCCCACGGTCCAGAACAATGCAACTCGACCATCCCCTCCACTTCACACTTCCTCCACTTCATTAGCGCTAGTCCTAATCCTCAGTTCATCTCCACCCGTTCAACGGCACAGTCGAATTAATAAACTCTCTCTCTCTCTCTCAAATCGCTTAACTCTTCATTTTCACCCTTTATCACCGCTCTCTCCTTCAACATATCTCGACCATCACAACTGGCGTCAGAAGTGAGATCGATCCGCGCAACAACGAAAGTCACATAAATTAACGAAGCCTTTCGCTCAGCGGAAAAAAAGGGAAAAGAAGGAAACTTGTGTGAAAAGTGTGGTGTGAGTAAGTGAGGTGTGTGCGTGTGGTCAACCGACGCTGATAGCAAGGGAAGAAAAGAAGGGAAATCGCAACAGGAAGGAAACAATAATAGAAACAGCACGAAAATGGGATTACTCGCGATTATCTTGGCGCTTATGTAAGTACCACCCAAAATTTTCTTTCAAATTCGTGCATGCATCTTTGTGCTTCGTATCACCAGCGTGCGTCGGTCTGTAACCCCACGTACTCCACACAAACGCATACACCCATTCATGCCTCTATAGCCATTGTTCGCTCGAGCGACTCTCGTCGTTCCCTCTCACTCGCACGCGCGCGACAAAAATCACGTCACCCAAATTCCGATCTCGTATTACACTGACCGGCGACAAAGTCGCTGGCGGACCCGCTGCTACAGCACGCACGAAAAATAATTTTCATACCCATTTATACAGCTGTCCCCAAAATTAACGTGTATATATACACATATACATCGGCTCTCATACAAAACCACAAACACAAATTTTAACGTAGTAAACTAAACTATTTCAAAAAAAATCCGTAGCAAAATAATAATATCAATAATAATAGACAACGAAACAAATTACAAAAAAAAACCAAAAAGTGTGCAAATAAAACTATATTACATATATATACAATAAACTTACAACAGAAACAATCTTGCTCGCAACTTCCACTTTTCATCAACGAAACATAATGTCATAAAACAATAACGATAATAGAAATTACAGGGAAAAACGAACAAATAAAATAACAGAACATAGAAATTTTTTCTTTTTTTTTTTCTTTCTTTTCAATTTCTCCTTTTCTCCCCTTTATCCATTTTCGACAGAACAAAATAACAATCACCGAGACATAAACCTCCGCGGCGAAAATAGACATTAACGCTCTGTTCCAAATTTAATAAAATTCATTTAGACGTACCGATACACGATTAGGCCAATACGCCCACCTAGGCGCCGAATAGGACGCCAAAACACCTCCAATACATTTTATCGACACGTACTGGCAGATCAAGACAGCGAAAGCGACGAGACAGAAATGGCAAACCCCGCACCCCAGAACCCCGCAACATATAACGACCTAACAAAAGTAATCCCACAATTCGGCGACGGAAACATAACAATCGAAAGTTTCATTAGCAGGTGTAAACGCGTACAACAAACCGCTCCTGACCCAAATCACAGATATTTAATAAACGCAGTAATATTTAGGTTAACCGGCAGAGCATACGACCTAACAGATGGGAAAACATACGATACATTAGACGCGCTTCTCGCAGACTTGAAAAGGGCATACAAAAAACCGCTAGAATTATCAGACTTAGGACTCGAACTAAAATCAACGTCACAAAAATTCAACGAATCAGTCCTCGATTACGGACTTCGAGTAAAAGTCTTGCAAAACCAAATCATTGAAAGACTATCGGAAGTATATGCAGCGGCAGAAGACAGGGCGTACCTAGGGAAAAGAGCGGCAGAAGAGAAAAAAGCCGTAATCCAAGCCTTCGTACGAGGCCTCTTGGACAGAATCGCGAATCTTTTACTCCACCGAAACTTAGAAACGCTAGACAACGCTATAGACGAGGCAACAAACATCGAATTAGAATTGCAAAGGCGCGCAACAGTGAACCAAAATCGATCACGTGTAGCCGAACCAGAGGAAACGATTACCGAAACAGCTAGAGTCCGATTCGCGGAAACAAATAGGGGTATAAATGGAAAATATTGCGAATTTCACCAACAGGGAGGCCATGTAACATCGGAATGCATAACGTTAGCGAAAATGAGAGAGAAATGGAGACAAACCCGCCAAGAACCAAGACAATTCGGAAACCCCAATAAGAATCAATTCGGTCAAGGAACACAATATCATAACAATTACACCCCACAAAATTACAACAAGTACAATCCGCGAAATTATAACAATTATAACCCACGAAACCAATACACGCAATACCAATACAACAATCACCGTGACAACCAACACAGAAACTCCCAGAGCGGATATAGAAATAACTCTCGCGACCGATATCGCAACTCCTACGGCCAATATCCCGATAATTCCCGTGACGATCCTCGCAATAACCCTCGCGACCAATATCGTCACAACTCTCGCGACCGATACCAAAACAACGCCCATGACCAATACCGAAATAATTCTCGCGATCGACACCGCGATAACTCTCGCGACCGCTATCGTACGAACTCACAGGATAGAAACGGTCACGCGAGCCGCCGAGACAACTCAGGCACAAGGTCGGAAAATCGCGACAACCTTAACGATCTCGCGCCAAAAAACGGGAGTGCAGCTCCGCGGAACAGCGCGACGCGGAGCCCCTCGAGAGAACGCGCATCAACGTCGACCCAGTAAAATCAAATAACCCGGAAATCAGAAAAGCGACAATATGTCTAGGGCTCACCAAACGGCGGAAACCACCCACAGTCGCCATTAATTCAACCGATATAAACAAACAGAACTCCCGATTTCTAGTAGACACAGGTTCACAGATAAATTTGGTTAAAATATCCATCATACGGCATAAAAATAAAATCGACCCGCAGATAATCTACGAACTTTCAGGAATTACCGAAGGTATATTATACACAACCGGCAAATATACCATCCGAATCAAAAACATTAACGTCGAATTCCATGTCGTCGAGGACACTATCCCTATCCCATACGATGCAATTCTCGGAGACGCATTTTTCAAGGATACACCCGCCGATATATTATACACAAAATCCTGCATCACATTTCACGACTCCATAATACCATTCGAGACCCAGGAAGAAATTAACATCCCTGCCAGATCAAAAACTCTGATATCAATCCGAATAAAAGACACCGATCTATCCGAGGGTTTTATACCAAAAATCGAAACGAACGAAGGTCTTTTTCTCGGCAACGCTATCGTAACAAACCGTGGCGGAATAGCATATATAGGGGCGATTAACACAACCAGCCATGACATCTCTTTCGCAATCCCAATTGTTGAACTGCAGCCGATCGAGCAGGTATCAAAAACACCTGTCGACATTGAAAGCGATTCTCGCGATACTCAGGACGAGCACCGCGCAGCAATTTGCTTAGCAGTTACAGACGGAGACAAGGAAAGGTCCGAAACGGTAAAGTCACTCTTGCACCTAGATCATCTAGATGACACAGAGAAAGACAGTGTATACCAGCTTGTTTCGGAACATCCTCGTCTGTTTAACCTGCCTAACGAACGACTTGGATACACGACTGTAGTGAAACACGAAATTAATACCACCGACGATAGACCCATTAACACCAAACAATATCGATTCCCCCAGGTACACAAATCCGAAATAAACGAACAAGTACAGGACCTATTGAAAAAAGACATTATACAACCATCCCTGTCTCCATATAACTCTCCGGTTTGGATAGTCCCCAAAAAATCAGACGATTCAGGCAAAAAAAGGTGGCGCATGGTTATCGACTTTCGGAAACTCAACGGAAAAACCATCCCCGACGCGTACCCGTTGCCAAACATCATAGATATTCTCGACCAATTGGGCAAATCGCGATACTTCTCGGTTTTTGATCTCGCATCCGGCTTCCACCAAATTGAGATGCACCCTCGAGACAAATCGAAAACAGCGTTCTCCACACCGGGTGGACATTACGAATTCAATCGAATGCCATTCGGATTGCGAAATGCACCAGCTACATTTCAGAGAGCAATGGATTCGATATTATCCGGACTCCAGGGTGCAGATCTGTTCGTTTACGTGGACGATATCGTTATTTACGCAACCGATCTCGAACAACACGAGAAAAAATTTAGACGACTCGCGAAACGTTTGACTGACGCAGGTCTGACGCTGCAGACAAACAAATGTAAATTTCTTTGTAAAGAGGTAGCATATTTGGGTCACGTCATTAGCGAAAAAGGGGTACAACCAAAACCAGATTTAGTTGAGGCAATCAAAAATTTTCCAACTCCAACAGACAAAAAGACAATCATACAATTCCACGCGTTAGCCAATTATTACCGAAGGTTCATCCAAAATTTCGCAAAAATATCCACTCCTTTGACGAAACAATTAAAACAATCCGAAAAATTCAATTGGACAACCGAGTGCCAAGAAGCTTTTGAAACAATAAAAAACAAAATTATCAGCCAACCCATTTTACGATACCCAGATCACAACGAGCGATTTACACTGACAACCGATGCTTCTAACTATGCCATCGGCGCGGTTTTGAGCCAAAAACACGAAAATTTCGATCACCCAGTAGCATTTTACTCTCGAGCCCTCACGAACGCCGAAATTAAGTACGATACCACACATAAAGAACTGTTAGCAGTGGTAAAAGCGGTTGAACACTTTCGACATTATCTTTACGGAAAGCGTTTCACAGTAGTAACAGATCATCGAGCACTCGTATACCTCACAACCAAACCTAACCCACCACAACAATTACAACGCTGGCAAGCCCTATTAAGTGATTACGAATACGACATCCACCATAAACCTGGAAAACTCAACGTCGTCGCGGACGCCATGTCGAGGAATCCATCAAAGATCCTACCGATTCGATTACGGAGCGAATCATCGACCAACGAACATCACGACACGAAAAAGGCGAAAACCACACACCAGCCGGATAC